>CATOZT010000131.1:0-40314 GCA_954870665.1 Stratiomys singularior
TCATCAATCATCAATCATCAATCATCAATCATCAATCATCAATCATCAATCATCAATCATCAATCATCTATCATCAATCATCAATCATCAAGCATAAATCGTCAATCATCAATTAGCAATCATCAATCATCTATCATAAATCGTCAATCATCAATTAGCAATCATTAACCATCACTAGTTAATCATCAATCATCAATCATATTCATCAACCATCAATCATCACTAGTTAATCATCAATCGTCAATCATATTCGTCAACCATCAATCATCAATCATCAATCATCAATCATCAATCATCAATCATCAATCATCAATCATCAATCATCAATCATCAATCATCAATCATCAATCATCAATCATCAATCATCAATCATCAATCATCAATCATCAATCACCAAGCATCAATCATCAATCATCAATCATCAATCATCAATCATCAATCATCAATCATCAATCATCATTCATAATCATCAATCATCAATCATCAATCCTCAATCATCAATCACCATCATCAATCATCAATCACCAATCGTCAATCATCAATCATCAATCATCAATCATCAACCATCAATCATCATCATCAATCATCAATCATCAATCATCAATCATCAATAATCAATCGTCAATCATCAATCATCAATCATCAATCATCAATCATCAATCATCAATCATCAATCATCAATCATCAATCATCAATCATCAATCATCAATGATCAATCATCATTCATCAATCATCAATCCTCAATCGTCAATCATCAATCATTAATCATCAATCATCAATCATCAATCATCAATCATCAATCATCAATCATCAATCATCAATCATCAATCATCAATCATCAATCATCAATCATCAATCATCAATCATCAATCATCAATCATCAATCATCAATCATCAATCATCAATCATCAATCATCAATCATCAATCATCAATCATCAATCATCAATCATCAATCATCAATCATCAATCATCAATCATCAATCACCAATAATCAATCATCAATCATCAATCATCAATCATCAATCATCAATCAGGAATCATCAATCATCAATCATCATTCATCAATCATTAATCCTCAATCATCAATCATCAATCATTAATCCTCAATCATCAATAATCAATCATCAATCATCAATCATCAATCAGCAATAATCAATCATCAATCACCAATCACCAATCATCAATCATCAATCATCAATCATCAATCACCAATCATCGATCATCAATCATCAATTATCAATCATCAATCATCAATCATCAAATATTCATCATCAATCATCTTTCTTCAATCACCAATTATCAATCATCAATCATAAATCATCAATCATCAATCATAAATCATCAATCATCAATCATCAATCATCAATCATCAATTATCAATCATCAATCATCAATCATCAATCATCAATCATCAATCATCGATCATCAATCATCAATTATCAATCATCAATCATCAATCATCAATCATCAATCATCAATCATCAATCATCAATCATCAATCATCAATCCTCAATCATCAATCATAAATCATCGATCATCAATCATCGATCATCAATCATCAATCATCAATCATAAATCATCAATCATCATTCGTCAATCATCAATCATGTTTTACCAATCTGCTATAATGAATCATTAATCATCAATTATCAATCTTCAATCATCAATCACCAATCATCAATCATCAATCATCAATCATCATCATCAATCATCAATCATCAATCATTAATAATCAATCATCAATCATCAATCATCAATCATCAATCATCAATCATCAATTATCAATCATCACTCATCAATCATCAATCATAAATCATCAATCATCAATCATCAATCATCAATCATCAATCATCAATCATCAATCATCAATCATCAATCATCAATCATCAATCATCAATCATCTATCATCAATCATCAATCATCAAGCATAAATCGTCAATCATCAATTAGCAATCATCAATCATCTATCATAAATCGTCAATCATCAATTAGCAATCATTAACCATCACTAGTTAATCATCAATCATCAATCATATTCATCAACCATCAATGATCACTAGTTAATCATCAATCGTCAATCATATTCGTCAACCATCAATCATCAATCATCAATCATCAATCATCAATCATCAATCATCAATCATCAATCATCAATCATCAATCATCAATCATCAATCATCAATCATCAATCATCAATCATCAATCATCAATCATCAATCATCAATCACCAAGCATCAATCATCAATCATCAATCATCAATCATCAATCATCAATCATCAATCATCAATCATCAATCATCAATCATAATCATCAATCATCAATCATCAATCCTCAATCATCAATCACCAATCATCAATCATCAATCACCAATCGTCAATCATCAATCATCAATCATCAATCATCAACCATCAATCATCAATCATCAATCATCAATCATCAATCATCAATCATCAATAATCAATCGTCAATCATCAATCATCAATCATCAATCATCAATCATCAATCATCAATCATCAATCATCAATCATCAATCATCAATCATCAATCATCAATGATCAATCATCATTCATCAATCATCAATCCTCAATCGTCAATCATCAATCATTAATCATCAATCATCAATCATCAATCATCAATCATCAATCATCAATCATCAATCATCAATCATCAATCATCAATCATCAATCATCAATCATCAATCATCAATCATCAATCATCAATCATCAATCATCAATCATCAATCATCAATCATCAATCATCAATCATCAATCATCAATCATCAATCATCAATCATCAATCATCAATCACCAATAATCAATCATCAATCATCAATCATCAATCATCAATCATCAATCAGGAATCATCAATCATCAATCATCATTCATCAATCATTAATCCTCAATCATCAATCATCAATCATTAATCCTCAATCATCAATAATCAATCATCAATCATCAATCATCAATCAGCAATAATCAATCATCAATCACCAATCACCAATCATCAATCATCAATCATCAATCATCAATCACCAATCATCGATCATCAATCATCAATTATCAATCATCAATCATCAATCATCAAATATTCATCATCAATCATCTTTCTTCAATCACCAATTATCAATCATCAATCATAAATCATCAATCATCAATCATCAATCATCAATCATCAATCATCAATCATCAATCATCAATCATCAATCATCAATCATCAATCATCAATCATAATCATCAATCATCAATCATCAATCCTCAATCATCAATCACCAATCATCAATCATCAATCACCAATCGTCAATCATCAATCATCAATCATCAATCATCAACCATCAATCATCAATCATCAATCATCAATCATCAATCATCAATCATCAATAATCAATCGTCAATCATCAATCATCAATCATCAATCATCAATCATCAATCATCAATCATCAATCATCAATCATCAATCATCAATCATCAATCATCAATGATCAATCATCATTCATCAATCATCAATCCTCAATCGTCAATCATCAATCATTAATCATCAATCATCAATCATCAATCATCAATCATCAATCATCAATCATCAATCATCAATCATCAATCATCAATCATCAATCATCAATCATCAATCATCAATCATCAATCATCAATCATCAATCATCAATCATCAATCATCAATCATCAATCATCAATCATCAATCATCAATCATCAATCATCAATCATCAATCATCAATCATCAATCATCAATCACCAATAATCAATCATCAATCATCAATCATCAATCATCAATCATCAATCAGGAATCATCAATCATCAATCATCATTCATCAATCATTAATCCTCAATCATCAATCATCAATCATTAATCCTCAATCATCAATAATCAATCATCAATCATCAATCATCAATCAGCAATAATCAATCATCAATCACCAATCACCAATCATCAATCATCAATCATCAATCATCAATCACCAATCATCGATCATCAATCATCAATTATCAATCATCAATCATCAATCATCAAATATTCATCATCAATCATCTTTCTTCAATCACCAATTATCAATCATCAATCATCAATCATCAATCATCAATCATCATCATCAATCATCAATCATCAATCATCAATCATCAATCATCAATCATCAATCATCAATCATCAATCATCAATCATCAATCATCAATCATCAATCATCAATCATCAATCATCAATCATCAATCATCAATCATCAATCATCAATCATCAATCATCAATCATCAATCATCAATCATCAATCATCAATCATCAATCATCAATCATCAATCATCAATCGTCAATCATCAATCACCAAGCATCAATCATCAATCATCAATCATCAATCATCAATCATCAATCATCAATCATCAATCATCAATCATCAATCATAATCATCAATCATCAATCATCAATCCTCAATCATCAAACATCAATCATTAAACAACAATCATCAATCATCAATCATCGATCATCAATCATCAATCATCAATCATCAATCATCAATCATCAATCATCAATCATCAATCATCAATCATCAATCCTCAATCATCAATCATCAATCATCAATCATAAATCATCAATCATCAATCATCAATCATCAATCATCAATCATCAATCATCAATCATCAATCATCAATCATCAATCATCAATCATCAATCACCAATAATCAATCATCAATCATCAATCATCAATCATCAATCATCAATCAGGAATCATCAATCATCAATCATCATTCATCGATCATTTATCCTCAATCATCAATCATCAATCATCAATCATCAAACAGCAATAATCAACATCAATCACCAATCACCAATCATCAATCATCAATCATCAATCATCAATCACCAATCATCGATCATCAATCATCAATTATCAATCATCAATCATCAATCATCAAATATTCATCATCAATCATCTTTCTTCAATCACCAATTATCAATCATCAATCATAAATCATCAATCATCAATCATCAATAATCAATCATCAATCATCAATCATCAACCATCAATCATCAATCATCAATCATCAATCATCAACCATCAATCATCAATCATCAATAATCAATCATCAATCTTCAGTCATCACTCATCAATCATCAATTATCAATCACCAATCATCAATCATCAATCATCGATCATCAATCATCAATCATCAATCATCAATCATCAATCATCAATCATCAATCATCAATCATCAATCATCAATCATCAATCATCAATCATCAATCATCAATCATCAATCATCAATCATCAATCATCAATCATCAATCATCAATCATCAATCATCAATCATCAATCATCAATCATCAATCACCAAGCATCAATCATCAATCATCAATCATCAATCATCAATCATCAATCATCAATCATCAATCATCAATCATCAATCATCAATCATAATCTTCAATCATCAATCATCAATCCTCAATCATCAATCACCAATCATCAATCATCAATCACCAATCGTCAATCATCAATCATCAATCATCAATCATCAACCATCAATCATCAATCATCAATCATCAATCATCAATCATCAATAATCAATCGTCAATCATCAATCATCAATCATCAATCATCAATCATCAATCATCAATCATCAATCATCAATGATCAATCATCATTCATCAATCATCAATCCTCAATCGTCAATCATCAATCATTAATCATCAATCATCAATCATCAATCATCAATCATCAACCATCAATCATCAATCATCAATCATCAATCATCAATCATCAATCATCAATCATCAATCATCAATCATCAATCATCAATCATCAATCATCAATCATCAATCATCAATGATCAATGATCAATGATCAATCATCAATCATCAATCATCAATCATCAATCATCAGTCATTAACCATCACTAGTTTATCATCAATCATCAATCATCTTCATCAACCATCAATCATCAATCATCACTAGTTAATCATTAATCATTAATCATATTCATCAACCATCAAGCATCAAGCATCATTCATTAAAAATAAATCATCAATCATTGATCATCAATCATCAATCATCAATCATCAATCATCAATCATCAATCATCAATCATCAATCATCAATCATCAATCATCAATCATCAATCATCAATCATCAATCATCAATCATTAATCATCAATCATCAATCATCAATCATCAGTCATCAATAATCAATCATCAATCATCAATCAACAATCATCAATCATCAATCATCAATCATCAATCATCAATCATCAATCATCAATCACCAATCATCAATCATCAATCATCAATCATCAATCATCAATCATCAATCATCAATCATCAATCATCAATCATAAATCGTCAATCATCAATTAGCAATCATTAACCATCACTAGTTAATCATTAATCATATTCATCAACCATCAATCATCAATCATCACTAGTTAATCATCAATCATATTCATCAACCATTAATCATCAATCATCAATTATTAAACAACAATCATCAATCATCAATCATCGATCATCAATCATCAATTATCAATCATCAATCATCAATCATCAATCATCAATCATCAATCATCAATCATCAATCATCAATCCTCAATCATCAATCATAAATCATCGATCATCAATCATCAATCATCAATCATCAATCATCAATCATCAATCATAAATCATCAATCCTCATTCGTCAATCATCAATCATGTATTACCAATCTGCTATAATGAATCATTAATCATCAATTATCAATCTTCAATCATCAATCACCAATCATCAATCATCAATCATCAATCATCAATCATCAATCATCAATCATTAATAATCAATCATCAATCATCAATCATCAATCATCAATCATCAATCATCAATCATCAATCATCAATTATCAATCATCACTCATCAATCATCAATCATAAATCATCAATCATCAATCATCAATCATCAATCATCAATCATCAATCATCAATCATCAATCATCAATCATCAATCATCTATCATCAATCATCAATCATCAAGCATAAATCGTCAATCATCAATTAGCAATCATCAATCATCTATCATAAATCGTCAATCATCAATTAGCAATCATTAACCATCACTAGTTAATCATCAATCATCAATCATATTCATCAACCATCAATCATCACTAGTTAATCATCAATCGTCAATCATATTCATCAACCATCAATCATCAATCATCAATCATCAATCATCAATCATCAATCATCAATCATCAATCATCAATCATCAATCATCAATCATCAATCATCAATCATCAATCATCAATCATCAATCATCAATCATCAATCACCAAGCATCAATCATCAATCATCAATCATCAATCATCAATCATCAATCATCAATCATCAATCATCAATCATCAATCATCAATCATCAATCATAATCATCAATCATCAATCATCAATCCTCAATCATCAATCACCAATCATCAATCATCAATCACCAATCGTCAATCATCAATCATCAATCATCAATCATCAATCATCAACCATCAATCATCAATCATCAATCATCAATCATCAATCATCAATCATCGATCATCAATCATCAATCATCAATCATCAATCATCAATCATCAATCATCAATCATCAATCATCAATCCTCAATCATCAATCATCAATCATAAATCATCAATCATCAATCATCAATCATCAATCATCAATCATCAATCATCAATCATCAATCATCAATCATCAATCTTCAATCATCAATCATCAATCATCAATCATCAATCATCAATCATCAATCATCAATCATCAATCATCAATCATCAATCATCAATCATCAATCATCAATCATCAATCATCAATCATCAATCATCAATCATTAAACAACAATCATCAATCATCAATCATCGATCATCAATCATCAATCATCAATCATCAATCATCAATCATCAATCATCAATCATCAATCATCAATCATCAATCCTCAATCATCAATCATCAATCATCAATCATCAATCATCAATCATCAATCATCAATCATCAATCATCAATCATCAATCATCAATCATCAATCATCAATCATCAATCATCAATCATCAATCATCAATCATCAATCATCAATCATCAATCATCAATCATCAATCATCAATCATCAATCATCAATCATCAATCATCAATCGTCAATCATCAATCACCAAGCATCAATCATCAATCATCAATCATCAATCATCAATCATCAATCATCAATCATCAATCATCAATCATCAATCATAATCATCAATCATCAATCATCAATCCTCAATCATCAATCATCAATCATTAAACAACAATCATCAATCATCAATCATCGATCATCAATCATCAATCATCAATCATCAATCATCAATCATCAATCATCAATCATCAATCATCAATCATCAATCATCAATCATCAATCCTCAATCATCAATCATCAATCATAAATCATCAATCATCAATCATCAATCATCAATCATCAATCATCAATCATCAATCATCAATCATCAATCTTCAATCATCAATCATCAATCATCAATCATCAATCATCAATCATCAATCATCAATCATCAATCATCAATCACCAATAATCAATCATCAATCATCAATCATCAATCATCAATCATCAATCAGGAATCATCAATCATCAATCATCATTCATCAATCATTAATCCTCAATCATCAATCATCAATCATCAATCATCAATCATCAATCAGCAATAATCAATCATCAATCACCAATCACCAATCATCAATCATCAATCATCAATCATCAATCACCAATCATCGATCATCAATCATCAATTATCAATCATCAATCATCAATCATCAAATATTCATCATCAATCATCTTTCTTCAATCACCAATTATCAATCATCAATCATAAATCATCAATCATCAATCATCAATAATCAATCATCAATCATCAATCATCAACCATCAATCATCAATCATCAATCATCAATCATCAACCATCAATCATCAATCATCAATAATCAATCATCAATCTTCAGTCATCACTCATCAATCATCAATTATCAATCACCAATCATCAATCATCAATCATCAATCATCAATCATCAATCATCAATCATCAATCATCAATCATCAATCATCAATCATCAATCATCAATCATCAATCATCAATCATCAATCATCAATCATCAATCATCAATCATCAATCATCAATCATCAATCATCAATCATCAATCATCAATCATCAATCATCAATCATCAATCATCAATCATCAATTATCAATCATCAATCATCAATCATCAATCATCAATCATCAATCACCAAGCATCAATCATCAATCATCAATCATCAATCATCAATCATCAATCATCAATCATCAATCATCAATCATCAATCATCAATCATAATCTTCAATCATCAATCATCAATCCTCAATCATCAATCACCAATCATCAATCATCAATCACCAATCGTCAATCATCAATCATCAATCATCAATCATCAACCATCAAACATCAATCATCAATCATCAATCATCAATCATCAATAATCAATCGTCAATCATCAATCATCAATCATCAATCATCAATCATCAATCATCAATCATCAATCATCAATCATCAATGATCAATCATCATTCATCAATCATCAATCCTCAATCGTCAATCATCAATCATTAATCATCAATCATCAATCATCAATCATCAATCATCAACCATCAATCATCAATCATCAATCATCAATCATCAATCATCAATCATCAATCATCAATCATCAATCATCAATCATCAATCATCAATCATCAATCATCAATGATCAATGATCAATGATCAATCATCAATCATCAATCATCAATCATCAATCATCAGTCATTAACCATCACTAGTTTATCATCAATCATCAATCATCTTCATCAACCATCAATCATCAATCATCAATCATCAATCATCAATCATCAATCATCAATCATCAATCATCTATCATCAATCATCAATCATCAAGCATAAATCGTCAATCATCAATTAGCAATCATCAATCATCTATCATAAATCGTCAATCATCAATTAGCAATCATTAACCATCACTAGTTAATCATCAATCATCAATCATATTCATCAACCATCAATCATCACTAGTTAATCATCAATCGTCAATCATATTCATCAACCATCAATCATCAATCATCAATCATCAATCATCAATCATCAATCATCAATCATCAATCATCAATCATCAATCATCAATCATCAATCATCAATCATCAATCATCAATCATCAATCATCAATCACCAAGCATCAATCATCAATCATCAATCATCAATCATCAATCATCAATCATCAATCATCAATCATCAATCATCAATCATCAATCATAATCATCAATCATCAATCATCAATCCTCAATCATCAATCACCAATCATCAATCATCAATCACCAATCGTCAATCATCAATCATCAATCATCAATCATCAACCATCAATCATCAATCATCAATCATCAATCATCAATCATCAATCATCAATAATCAATCGTCAATCATCAATCATCAATCATCAATCATCAATCATCAATCATCAATCATCAATCATCAATCATCAATCATCAATCATCAATCATCAATCATCAATGATCAATCATCATTCATAAATCATCAATCCTCAATCGTCAATCATCAATCATTAATCATCAATCATCAATCATCAATCATCAATCATCAATCATCAATCATCAATCATCAATCATCAATCATCAATCATCAATCATCAATCATCAATCATCAATCATCAATCATCAATCATCAATCATCAATCATCAATCATCAATCATCAATCATCAATCATCAATCATCAATCATCAATCACCAATTATCAATCATCAATCATCAATCATCAATCATCAATCATCAATCAGGAATCATCAATCATCAATCATCATTCATCAATCATTAATCCTCAATCATCAATCATCAATCATTAATCCTCAATCATCAATAATCAATCATCAATCATCAATCATCAATCAGCAATAATCAATCATCAATCACCAATCACCAATCATCAATCATCAATCATCAATCATCAATCACCAATCATCGATCATCAATCATCAATTATCAATCATCAATCATCAATCATCAAATATTCATCATCAATCATCTTTCTTCAATCACCAATTATCAATCATCAATCATAAATCATCAATCATCAATCATCAATCATCAATCATCAATCATCAATCATCAATCATCAATTATCAATCATCAATCATCAATCATCAATCATCAATCATCAATCATCAATCATCAATCATCAATCATCAATCATCAATCATCAATCATCAATCATCAATCATCAATCATCAATCATCAATCATCAATCATCAATCATCAATCATCAATCATCAATCATCAATCATCAATCATCAATCATCAATCATCAATCATCAATCATCAATCATCAATCATCAATCATCAATCATCAATCATCAATCATCAATCATCAATCATCAATCATCAATCATCAATCGTCAATCATCAATCACCAAGCATCAATCATCAATCATCAATCATCAATCATCAATCATCAATCATCAATCATCAATCATCAATCATAATCATCAATCATCAATCATCAATCCTCAATCATCAAACATCAATCATTAAACAACAATCATCAATCATCAATCATCGATCATCAATCATCAATCATCAATCATCAATCATCAATCATCAATCATCAATCATCAATCATCAATCATCAATCCTCAATCATCAATCATCAATCATCAATCATAAATCATCAATCATCAATCATCAATCATCAATCATCAATCATCAATCATCAATCATCAATCATCAATCATCAATCATCAATCATCAATCACCAATAATCAATAATCAATCATCAATCATCAATCATCAATCATCAATCATCAATCAGGAATCATCAATCATCAATCATCATTCATCGATCATTTATCCTCAATCATCAATCATCAATCATCAATCATCAATCATCAAACAGCAATAATCAACATCAATCACCAATCACCAATCATCAATCATCAATCATCAATCATCAATCACCAATCATCGATCATCAATCATCAATTATCAATCATCAATCATCTATCATCAAATATTCATCATCAATCATCTTTCTTCAATCACCAATTATCAATCATCAATCATAAATCATCAATCATCAATCATCAATAATCAATCATCAATCATCAATCATCAACCATCAATCATCAATCATCAATCATCAATCATCAATCATCAACCATCAATCATCAATCATCAATAATCAATCATCAATCTTCAGTCATCACTCATCAATCATCAATTATCAATCACCAATCATCAATCATCAATCATCAATCATCAATCATCAATCATCAATCATCAATCATCAATCATCAATCATCAATCATCAATCATCAATCATCAATCATCAATCATCAATCATCAATCATCAATCATCAATCATCAATCATCAATCATCAATCATCAATCATCAATCATCAATCATCAATCATCAATCATCAATCATCAATCATCAATCATCAATCATCAATCACCAAGCATCAATCATCAATCATCAATCATCAATCATCAATCATCAATCATCAATCATCAATCATCAATCATCAATCATAATCTTCAATCATCAATCATCAATCATCAATCCTCAATCATCAATCACCAATCATCAATCATCAATCACCAATCGTCAATCATCAATCATCAATCATCAATCATCAACCATCAATCATCAATCATCAATCATCAATCATCAATCATCAATCATCAATAATCAATCGTCAATCATCAATCATCAATCATCAATCATCAATCATCAATCATCAATCATCAATGATCAATCATCATTCATCAATCATCAATCCTCAATCGTCAATCATCAATCATTAATCATCAATCATCAATCATCAATCATCAATCATCAACCATCAATCATCAATCATCAATCATCAATCATCAATCATCAATCATCAATCATCAATCATCAATCATCAATCATCAATCATCAATCATCAATCATCAATCATCAATGATCAATGATCAATGATCAATCATCAATCATCAATCATCAATCATCAATCATCAGTCATTAACCATCACTAGTTTATCATCAATCATCAATCATCTTCATCAACCATCAATCATCAATCATCACTAGTTAATCATTAATCATTAATCATATTCATCAACCATCAAGCATCAAGCATCATTCATTAAAAATAAATCATCAATCATTGATCATCAATCATCAATCATCAATCATCAATCATCAATCATCAATCATCAATCATCAATCATCAATCATCAATCATCAATCATCAATCATCAATCATTAATCATCAATCATCAATCATCAATCATCAGTCATCAATCATCAATCATCAATCATCAATCAACAATCATCAATCATCAATCATCAATCATCAATCATCAATCATCAATCATCAATCACCAATCATCAATCATCAATCATCAATCATCAATCATCAATCATCAATCATCAATCATAAATCGTCAATCATCAATTAGCAATCATTAACCATCACTAGTTAATCATTAATCATATTCATCAACCATCAATCATCAATCATCACTAGTTAATCATCAATCATATTCATCAACCATTAATCATCAATCATCAATTATTAAACAACAATCATCAATCATCAATCATCGATCATCAATCATCAATTATCAATCATCAATCATCAATCATCAATCATCAATCATCAATCATCAATCATCAATCATCAATCCTCAATCATCAATCATAAATCATCGATCATCAATCATCAATCATCAATCATCAATCATAAATCATCAATCCTCATTCGTCAATCATCAATCATGTATTACCAATCTGCTATAATGAATCATTAATCATCAATTATCAATCTTCAATCATCAATCACCAATCATCAATCATCAATCATCAATCATCAATCATCAATCATCAATCATCAATCATTAATAATCAATCATCAATCATCAATCATCAATCATCAATCATCAATCATCAATCATCAATCATCAATTATCAATCATCACTCATCAATCATCAATCATAAATCATCAATCATCAATCATCAATCATCAATCATCAATCATCAATGATCAATCATCAATCATCAATCATCAATCATCTATCATCAATCATCAATCATCAAGCATAAATCGTCAATCATCAATTAGCAATCATCAATCATCTATCATAAATCGTCAATCATCAATTAGCAATCATTAACCATCACTAGTTAATCATCAATCATCAATCATATTCATCAACCATCAATCATCACTAGTTAATCATCAATCGTCAATCATATTCATCAACCATCAATCATCAATCATCAATCATCAATCATCAATCATCAATCATCAATCATCAATCATCAATCATCAATCATCAATCATAATCATCAATCATCAATCATCAATCCTCAATCATCAATCACCAATCATCAATCATCAATCACCAATCGTCAATCATCAATCATCAATCATCAATCATCAACCATCAATCATCAATCATCAATCATCAATCATCAATCATCAATCATCAATAATCAATCGTCAATCATCAATCATCAATCATCAATCATCAATCATCAATCATCAATCACCAATCGTCAATCATCAATCATCAATCATCAATCATCAACCATCAATCATCAATCATCAATCATCAATCATCAATCATCAATCATCAATCATCAATCATCAATAATCAATCGTCAATCATCAATCATCAATCATCAATCATCAATCATCAATCATCAATCATCAATCATCAATCATCAATCATCAATCATCAATCATCAATCATCAATCATCAATCATCAATGATCAATCATCATTCATCAATCATCAATCCTCAATCGTCAATCATCAATCATTAATCATCAATCATCAATCATCAATCATCAATCATCAATCATCAATCATCAATCATCAATCATCAATCATCAATCATCAATCATCAATCATCAATCATCAATCATCAATCATCAATCATCAATCATCAATCATCAATGATCAATGATCAATGATCAATCATCAATCATCAATCATCAATCATCAATCATCAGTCATTAACCATCACTAGTTTATCATCAATCATCAATCATCTTCATCAACCATCAATCATCAATCACCACTAGTTAATCATTAATCATTAATCATATTCATCAACCATCAAGCATCAAGCATCATTCATTAAAAATAAATCATCAATCATTGATCATCAATCATCAATCATCAATCATCAATCATCAATCACCAATCATCAATCATCAATCATCAATCATCAATCATCAATCATCAATCATCAATCATCCATCATCAATCATCAATCATAAATCGTCAATCATCAATTAGCAATCATTAACCATCACTAGTTAATCATTAATCATATTCATCAACCATATATCATCAATCATCACTAGTTAATCATCAATCATTAATCATATTCATCAACCATCAATCATCAAGCATCATTCATTAAACATCAATCATCAATCATTAAACAACAATCATCAATCATCAATCATCGATCATCAATCATCAATCATCAATCATCAATCATCAATCATCAATCATCAATCATCAATCATCAATCATCAATCATCAATCACCAATAATCAATCATCAATCATCAATCATCAATCATCAATCACCAATAATCAATCATCAATCATCAATCATCAATCATCATTCATCAATCATTAATCATCAATCATCAATCATCAATCATCAATCATCAATCACCAATCATCGATCATCAATCATCAATTATCAATCATCAATCATCAAATATTCATCATCAATCATCTTTCTTCAATCACCAATTATCAATCATCAATCATAAATCATCAATCATCAATCATCAATCATCAATCATCAATCATCGATCATCAATCATCAATCATCAATCATCAATCATCAATCATCAATCATCAATCATCAATCATCAATCATCAATCATCAATCATCAATCATCAATCATCAATCATCACTCATCAATCATCAATCATCAATCATCAATCATCAATCATCAATCATCAATCATCAATCATCAATCATCAATCATCAATCATCAATCATCAATCATCAATCATCAATCATCAATCATCAATCATCAATCATCAATCATCAATCATCAATCATCAATCATCAATCATCAATCATCAATCATCAATCATCAATCATCAATCATCAATCATCAATCATCAATCATCAATCACCAAGCATCAATCATCAATCATCAATCATCAATCATCAATCATCAATCATCAATCATCAATCATCAATCATCAATCATAATCATCAATCATCAATCATCAATCATCAATCCTCAATCATCAATCATCAATCATTAAACAACAATCATCAATCATCAATCATCGATCATCAATCATCAATCATCAATCATCAATCATCAATCATCAATCATCAATCATCAATCATCAATCATCAATCATCAATCATCAATCCTCAATCATCAATCATCAATCATCAATCATAAATCATCAATCATCAATCATCAATCATCAATCATCAATCATCAATCATCAATCATCAATCATCAATCATCAATCATCAATCATCAATCATCAATCATCAATCATCAATCATCAATCATCAATCACCAATAATCAATCATCAATCATCAATCATCAATCATCAATCAGGAATCATCAATCATCAATCATCATTCATCAATCATTAATCCTCAATCATCAATCATCAATCATTAATCCTCAATCATCAATCATCAATCATCAATCATCAATCAGCAATAATCAATCATCAATCACCAATCACAAATCATCAATCATCAATCATCAATCATCAATCATCAATCACCAAACATCGATCATCAATCATCAATTATCAATCATCAATCATCAATCATCAAATATTCATCATCAATCATCTTTCTTCAATCACCAATTATCAATCATCAATCATAAATCATCAATCATCAATCATCAATCATCAATCATCAATCATCAATCATTAATCATTAATCATCAATCATCAATCATCAAACATCAATCATCAATCATCAATCATCAATCATCAATAATCAATCATCAATCTTCAGTCATCACTCATCAATCATCAATTATCAATCACCAATCATCAATCATCAATCATCAATCATCAATCATCAATCATCAATCACCAATAATCAATCATCAATCATCAATCATCAATCATCAATCAGGAATCATCAATCATCAATCATCATTCATCAATCATTAATCCTCAATCATCAATCATTAATCCTCAATCATCAATCATCAATCATCAATCATCAATCATCAATCAGCAATAATCAATCATCAATCACCAATCACCAATCATCAATCATCAATCATCAATCATCAATCATCAATCATCAATCACCAAACATCGATCATCAATCATCAATTATCAATCATCAATCATCAATCATCAAATATTCATCATCAATCATCTTTCTTCAATCACCAATTATCAATCATCAATCATAAATCATCAATCATCAATCATCAATCATCAATCATCAATCATTAATCATCAATCATCAATCATCAAACATCAATCATCAATCATCAATCATCAATCATCAATCATCAATAATCAATCATCAATCTTCAGTCATCACTCATCAATCATCAATTATCAATCACCAATCATCAATCATCAATCATCAATCATCAATCATCAATCATCAATCATCAATCATCAATCATCAATCATCAATCATCAATCATCAATCATCAATCATCAATCATCAATCATCAATCATCAATCATCAATCATCAATCATCAATCATCAATCATCAATCCTCAATCATCAATCATCAATCATCAATCATAAATCATCAATCATCAATCATCAATCATCAATCATCAATCATCAATCATCAATCATCAATCATCAATCATCAATCATCAATCATCAATCATCAATCATCAATCATCAATCATCAATCATCAATCACCAATAATCAATCATCAATCATCAATCATCAATCAGGAATCATCAATCATCAATCATCATTCATCAATCATTAATCCTCAATCATCAATCATCAATCATTAATCATCAATCATCAATCATCAATCATCAATCATCAATCATCAATCATCAATCAGCAATAATCAATCATCAATCACCAATCACCAATCATCAATCATCAATCATCAATCATCAATCACCAAACATCGATCATCAATCATCAATTATCAATCATCAATCATCAATCATCAAATATTCATCATCAATCATCTTTCTTCAATCACCAATTATCAATCATCAATCATAAATCATCAATCATCAATCATCAATCATCAATCATCAATCATCAATCATTAATCATCAATCATCAATCATCAAACATCAATCATCAATCATCAATCATCAATCATCAATCATCAATAATCAATCATCAATCTTCAGTCATCACTCATCAATCATCAATTATCAATCACCAATCATCAATCATCAATCATCAATCATCAATCATCAATCATCAATCATCAATCATCAATCATCAATCATCAATCATCAATCATCAATCATCAATCATCAATCATCAATCATCAATCATCAATCATCAATCATCAATCATCAATCATTAATCATCAATCATCAATCATCAATCATCAGTCATCAATCATCAATCATCAATCAACAATCATCAATCATCAATCATCAATCATCAATCATCAATCATCAATCATCAATCACCAATCATCAATCATCAATCATCAATCATCAATCATCAATCATCAATCATCAATCATCAATCACCAATCATCAATCATCAATCATCAATCATCAATCATCAATCATCAATCCTCAATCATCAATCATCAATCATTAAACAACAATCATCAATCATCAATCATCGATCATCAATCATCAATCATCAATCATCAATCATCAATCATCAATCATCAATCATCAATCATCAATCATCAATCATCAATCATCAATCATCAATCATCAATCATCAATCATCAATCATCAATCATCAATCATCAATCCTCAATCATCAATCATCAATCATCAATCATAAATCATCAATCATCAATCATCAATCATCAATCGTCAATCATCAATCATCAATCATCAATCATCAATCATCAATCATCAATCATCAATCATCAATCATCAATCACCAATAATCAATCATCAATCATCAATCATCAATCAGGAATCATCAATCATCAATCATCATTCATCAATCATTAATCCTCAATCATCAATCATCAATCATTAATCCTCAATCATCAATCATCAATCATCAATCATCAATCATCAATCAGCAATAATCAATCATCAATCACCAATCACCAATCATCAATCATCAATCATCAATCATCAATCATCAATCACCAAACATCGATCATCAATCATCAATTATCAATCATCAATCATCAATCATCAAATATTCATCATCAATCATCTTTCTTCAATCACCAATTATCAATCATCAATCATAAATCATCAATCATCAATCATCAATCATCAATCATCAATCATCAATCATCAATCATTAATCATCAATCATCAATCATCAAACATCAATCATCAATCATCAATCATCAATCATCAATCATCAATAATCAATCATCAATCTTCAGTCATCACTTATCAATCATCAATTATCAATCACCAATCATCAATCATCAATCATCAATCATCAACCATCAATCATCAATCATCAATCATCAATCATCAATCATCAATCATCAATCATCAATCATTAATCATCAATCATCAATCATCAATCATCAATCATCAATCATCAATCATCAATCATCAATCATCAATCATCAATCATCAATCATCAATCATCAATCATCAATCATCAATCACCAAGCATCAATCATCAATCATCAATCATCAATCATCAATCATCAATCATCAATCATCAATCATCAATCATCAATCATAATCATCAATCATCAATCATCAATCATCAATCATCAATCCTCAATCATCAAACACCAATCATCAATCATCAATCACCAATTGTCAATCATCAATCATCAATCATCAATCATCAATCAACAATCATCAATCATCAATCATCAATAATCAATCGTCAATCATCAATCATCAATCATCAATCATCAATCATCAATCATCAATCATCAATCATCAATCATCAATCATCAATCATCAATCATCAATCATCAAACATCAATCATCAATCATCAATCATCAATCATCAATGATCAATCATCATTCATCAATCATCAATCCTCAATCGTCAATCATCAATCATTAATCATCAATCATCAATCATCAATCATCAATCATCAATCATCAATCATCAATCATCAATCATCAATCATCAATCATCAATCATCAATCATCAATCATCAATCATCAATCATCAATCATCAATCATCAATCATCAATGATCAATGATCAATCATCAATCATCAATCATCAATCATCAATCATCAGTCATTAACCATCACTAGTTTATCATCAATCATCAATCATCTTCATCAATCATCAATCATCACTAGTTAATCATTAATCATTAATCATATTCATCAACCATCAAGCATCAAGCATCATTCATTAAAAATAAATCATCAATCATTGATCATCAATCATCAATCATCAATCATCAATCATCAATCATCAATCATCAATCATCAATCATCAATCATCAATCATCAATCATTAATCATCAATCATCAATCATCAATCATCAGTCATCAATCATCAATCATCAATCAACAATCATCAATCATCAATCATCAATCATCAATCATCAATCATCAATCATCAATCATCAATCACCAATCATCAATCATCAATCATCAATCATCAATCATCAATCATCAATCATCAATCATCAATCATCAATCATCAATCATCAATCATCAATCATAAATCGTCAATCATCAATTAGCAATCATTAACCATCACTAGTTAATCATTAATCATATTCATCAACCATCAATCATCAATCATCACTAGTTAATCATCAATCATATTCATCAACCATTAATCATCAATCATCAATCATTAAACAACAATCATCAATCATCGATCATCAATCATCAATTATCAATCATCAATCATCAATCATCAATCATCAATCATCAATCATCAATCCTCAATCATCAATCATAAATCATCGATCATCAATCATCAATCATCAATCATCAATCATAAATCATCAATCATCATTCGTCAATCATCAATCATGTATTACCAATCTGCTATAATGAATCATTAATCATCAATTATCAATCTTCAATCATCAATCACCAATCATCAATCATCAATCATCAATCATCAATCATCAATCATCAATCATTAATAATCAATCATCAATCATCAATCATCAATCATCAATCATCAATCATCAATCATCAATCATCAATTATCAATCATCACTCATCAATCATCAATCATAAATCATCAATCATCAATCATCAATCATCAATCATCAATCATCAATCATCAATCATCTATCATCAATCATCAATCATCAAGCATAAATCGTCAATCATCAATTAGCAATCATCAATCATCTATCATAAATCGTCAATCATCAATTAGCAATCATTAACCATCACTAGTTAATCATCAATCATCAATCATATTCATCAACCATCAATCATCACTAGTTAATCATCAATCGTCAATCATATTCAGCAACCATCAATCGTCAATCATCATTCATTAAACATCAATCATCAATCATCAATCATCAATCATCAATCTTCAATCGTCAATCATCAATCATCAATCATCAATCATCAATCATAAATCGTCAATCATCAATCATCAATCATCAATCTTCAATCATCAATCATCAATTAGCAATCATTAACCATCACTAGTTAATCATCAATCATCAATCATATTCATCAACCATCAATCATCAATCATCACTAGTTAATCATCAATCGTCAATCATATTCATCAACCATCAATCATCATTCATTAAACATCAATCATCAATCATTGATCATCAATCATCAATCATCAATCATCAATCATCAATAATCAATCATCATTCATCAATCATCAGTCATCAATCATCAATCATCAATCATCAATTATCAATTATCAATTATCAATCATCAATCATCAAATATTTATTATCAATCATCAATCATCAATCACCAATTATGAATCAATAATCATCAATCATCAATCATCAATCATCAATCATCAATCATCAATCACCAATCATCAATCATCAATCATCAATCATCAATCATCAATCATCAATCATCAATCCTCAATCGTCAATCATCAATCATTAATCATCAATCATCAATCATCAATCATCAATCATCATTCATCAATCATCAATCATCAATCATCAATCATCAATCATCAATCATCAATCATCAATCATCAATCATCAATCATCAATCATCAATCATCAATCATCAATCATCAATCATCAATCATCAATCATCAATCATCAATCATCAATCACCAAGCATCAATCATCAATCATCAATCATCAATCATCAATCATCAATCATCAATCATTAAACAACAATCATCAATCATCAATCATCGATCATCAATCATCAATCATCAATCCTCAATCGTCAATCATCAATCATTAATCATCAATCATCAATCATCAATCATCAATCATCAATCATCAATCATCAATCATCAATCATCAATCATCAATCATCAATCATCAATCATCAATCATCAATCATCAATCATCAATCATCAATCATCAATCATCAATCATCAATCATCAATCATCAATCATCAATCATCAATCATCAATCATCAATCATCAATCATCAATTATCAATCATCAATCACCAAGCATCAATCATCAATCATCAATCATCAATTATCAATCATCAATCATCAATCATCAATCATCAATCATCAATCATAATCATCAATCATCAATCATCAATCCTCAATCATCAATCATCAATCATTAAACAACAATCATCAATCATCAATCATCGATCATCAATCATCAATCATCAATCATCAATCATCAATCATCAATCATCAATCATCAATCATCAATTATCAATCATCAATCATCAATCATCAATCATCAATCATCAATCCTCAATCATCAATCATCAATCATCAATCATAAATCATCAATCATCAATCATCAATCATCAATCATCAATCATCAATCATCAATCATCAATCATCAATCATCAATCATCAATCATCAATCATCAATCACCAAGCATCAATCATCAATCATCAATCATCAATCATCAATCATCAATGATCAATGATCAATGATCAATGATCAATCATCAATCATCAATCATCAATCATCAATCATCAATCATCAATCATCAATCATCAATCATCAATCATCAATCATCAATCATCAATCATCAATCATCAATCATCAATCATCAATCATCAATCATCAATCATCAATCATCAATCACCAAGCATCAATCATCAATCATCAATCATCAATCATCAATCACCAATAATCAATCATCAATCATCAATCATCAATCATCAATCATCAATCATCAATCATCAATCACCAATAATCAATCATCAATCATCAATCATCATTCATCAATCATTAATCATCAATCATCAATCATCAATCATCAATCATCAATCATCAATCATCAATCATCAATCATCAATCACCAATCATCGATCATCAATCATCAATTATCAATCATCAATCATCAATCATCAATCATCAATCATCAAATATTCATCATCAATCATCTTTCTTCAATCACCAATTATCAATCATCAATCATAAATCATCAATCATCAATCATCAATCATCAATCATCAATCATCAATCATCAATCATCAATCATCAATCATCAATCATCAATCATCAATCATCAATCATCAATCATCAATCATCAATCATCAATCATCAATCATCAATCATCAATCATCAATCATCAATCATCAATCATCAATCATCAATCATCAATCATCAATCATCAATCATCAATCATCAATCATCAATCATCAATCATCAATCATCAATCATCAATCATCAATCATCAATCATCAATCATCAATCATCAATCATCAATCACCAAGCATCAATCATCAATCATCAATCATCAATCATCAATCATCAATCATCAATCATCAATCATCAATCATCAATCATAATCATCAATCATCAATCATCAATCCTCAATCATCAATCATCAATCATTAAACAACAATCATCAATCATCAATCATCGATCATCAATCATCAATCATCAATCATCAATCATCAATCATCAATCATCAATCATCAATCATCAATCATCAATCATCAATCATCAATCATCAATCATCAATCATCAATCATAATCATCAATCATCAATCATCAATCATAAATCATCAATCATCAATCATCAATCATCAATCATCAATCATCAATCATCAATCATCAATCATCAATCATCAATCATCAATCATCAATCATCAATCATCAATCATCAATCATCAATCATCAATCATCAATCATCAATCATCAATCATCAATGATCAATGATCAATGATCAATGATCAATGATCAATCATCAATCATCAATCATCAATCATCAGTCATTAACCATCACTAGTTTATCATCAATCATCTTCATCAACCATCAATCATCAATCATCACTAGTTAATCATCAATCATTAATCATATTCATCAACCATCAAGCATCAAGCATCATTCATTAAAAACAAATCATCAATCATTGATCATCAATCATCAATCATCAATCATCAATCATCAATCATCAATCACCAAGCATCAATCATCAATCATCAATCATCAATCATCAATCATCAATCATCAATCATCAATCATCAATCATAATCATCAATCATCAATCATCAATCCTCAATCATCAATCATCAATCATTAAACAACAATCATCAATCATCAATCATCGATCATCAATCATCAATCATCAATCATCAATCCTCAATCATCAATCATCAATCATCAATCATCATTCATAAATCATCAATCATCAATCATCAATCATCAATCATCAATCATCAATCATCAATCATCAATCATCAATCATCAATCATCAATCATCAATCATCAATCATCAATGATCAATGATCAATCATCAATCATCAATCATCAATCATCAGTCATTAACCATCACTAGTTTATCATCAATCATCAATCATCTTCATCAACCATCAATTATCAATCATCACTAGTTAATCATTAATCATTAATCATATTCATCAACCATCAAGCATCAAGCATCATTCATTAAAAATAAATCATCAATCATTGATCATCAATCATCAATCATCAATCATCAATCATCAATCATCAATCATCAATCATCAATCATCAATCATCAATCATCAATCATCAATCATTAATCATCAATCATCAATCATCAATCATCAGTCATCAATCATCAATCATCAATCATCAATCATCAATCAACAATCATCAATCATCAATCATCAATCATCAATCATCAATCATCAATCATCAATCACCAGTCATCAATCATCAATCATCAATCATCAATCATCAATCATCAATCATCAATCATCAATCATAAATCGTCAATCATCAATTAGCAATCATTAACCATCACTAGTTAATCATTAATCATATTCATCAACCATCAATCATCAATCATCACTAGTTAATCATCAATCATATTCATCAACCATTAATCATCAATCATCAATCATTAAACAACAATCATCAATCATCAATCATCGATCATCAATCATCAATTATCAATCATCAATCATCAATCATCAATCATCAATCATCAATCATCAATCATCAATCATCAATCATCAATCATCAATCCTCAATCATCAATCATCAAACATCAATCATCAATCATCAATCATCAATCATCAATAATCAATCATCAATCTTCAGTCATCACTCATCAATCATCAATTATCAATCACCAATCATCAATCATCAATCATCAATCATCAATCATCAATCATCAATCATTAATCATCAATCATCAATCATCAATCATCAATCATCAATCATCAATCATCAATCATCAATCATCAATCATCAATCATCAATCATCAATCATCAATCATCAATCATCAATCATCAATCATCAATTATCAATGATCAATCATCAATCATCAATCATCAATCATCAATCATCATTCGTCAATCATCAATCATGTATTACCAATCTGCTATAATGAATCATTAATCATCAATTATCAATCTTCAATCATCAATCACCAATCATCAATCATCAATCATCAATCATCAATCATCAATCATTAATAATCAATCATCAATCATCAATCATCAATCATCAATCATCAATCATCAATCATCAATCATCAATCTTCAGTCATCACTCATCAATCATCAATTATCAATCACCAATCATCAATCATCAATCATCAATCATCAATCATCAATCATCAATCATTAATCATCAATCATCAATCATCAATCATCAATCATCAATCATCAATCATCAATCATCAATCATCAATCATCAATCATCAATCATCAATCATCAATCATCAATCATCAATCATCAATCATCAATCATCAATCATCAATCATCAATTATCAATGATCAATGATCAATCATCAATCATCAATCATCAATCATCAGTCATTAACCATCACTAGTTTATCATCAATCATCAATCATCTTCATCAACCATCAATCATCAATCATCACTAGTTAATCATTAATCATATTCATCAACCATCAAGCATCAAGCATCATTCATTAAAAATAAATCATCAATCATTGATCATCAATCATCAATCATCAATCATCAATCATCAATCATCAATCATCAATCATCAATCATCAATCATCAATCATCAATCATCAATCATCAATCATAAATCGTCAATCATCAATTAGCAATCATTAACCATCACTAGTTAATCATTAATCATATTCATCAACCATCAATCATCAATCATCACTAGTTATTCATCAATCATATTCATCAACCATTAATCATCAATCATCAATCATTAAACAACAATCATCAATCATCAATCATCGATCATCAATCATCAATTACCAATCATCAATCATCAATCATCAATCATCAATCCTCAATCATCAATCATAAATCATCGATCATCAATCATCAATCTTCAATCATCAATCATCAATCATAAATCATCAATCATCATTCGTCAATCATCAATCATGTATTACCAATCTGCTATAATGAATCATTAATCATCAATTATCAATCTTCAATCATCAATCACCAATCATAAATCATCAATCATCAATCATCAATCATCAATCATTAATAATCAATCATCAATCATCAATCATCAATCATCAATCATCAATCATCAATCATCAATCATCAATCATCAATCATCAATCATCAATCATCAATCGTCAATCATCAATCATCAATCATCAATCATCAATCATCAATCATCAATCATCAATCATCAATCATCAAACATCAATCATCAATCATCAATCATCAATCATCAATCATCAATGATCAATCATCAATCATCAATCATCAATCATCAATCATCAATCATCAATCATCAATCATCAATCATCAATCATCAATCATCATTCATCAATCATCAATCATGAATCATAAATCATCAATCAACAACCATCAATCAACAATCATCAATCATCAATCATCAATCATCAATCATCAATCAACAGTCATCAATCAACAATCATCAATCATCAATCATAAATCATCAGTCATAGATCATCAATCATCAATCATCAATCATCAATCATCAATCATCAATCATCAATCATCAATCATCAATCATCAATCATCAATCATCAATCATCAATCATCAATCATCAATCATCAATCATCAATCATCAATCATCAATCATCAATCATCAATCATCAATCATCAATCATCAAGCATTAATCATCAATCATCAATCATCAATCATCAATCATCGATCATCGATCATCGATCATCGATCATCGATCATCAATCATCAATCATCAATCATCAATGATCAATCATTAATCATTAGTCATCAACCATCAATCATCAATATTCAATCATCAATCTTCAATCATCAGTCATCAATCATCAAACATCAATCATCAGTCATCAGTCATCAGTCATCAGTCTTCAGTCATCAATCATCAATCATCAATCATCAATCATCATACATCAATCATCAATCATCAATCATCAATGATCAATCATCAATCAGGAATCATCAATCATCAATCATCAATCATCAGTCATCAATCATCAATCATCAATCATCAATTATCAATCTTCAATCATCAGTCATCAATCATCAATCATCAATCATCAATCATCAATCATCAATCATCAATCATAAATCATCAGTCATAAATCATCAATCATCAATCATCAATCAACAATCATCAATCGTCAATCATCAATCAACAATCAGGAATCATCAATCATCAATCAACAATCATCAATCATCAATCATCAATCAACAATCAGGAATCATCAATCATCAATCATCAATCATCAATCATCAATCATCAATCATCAATCATCAATCATCAATCATCAATAATCAATCATCAATCATCAATCATCTACCAGGAATCATCAATCATCAATCATCAGCCATCAATCTTCAGTAATCAATCATCAATCATCAATCATCAATCATCAATCATCAAAAATCAATAATCAATAATCAATCATCAATCATCAATCATCAATCATCAATCATCAATCATCAATCATCAATCATCAATCATCAATCATCAATCATCAATCATCAATCATCAATCATCAATCATCAATCATCAATCATCAATCATCAATCATCAATCGTCAATCATCAATCATCAATCATCAATGATCAATCATCAATCATCAATCATCAATCATCAATCATCAATCATCAATCATCAATCATCAATCATCAATCATCAATGATCAATGATCAATCATCAATCATCAATCATCAATCATCAATCATCAATCATCAATCATCAATCATCAATCATCAAACATCAATCATCAATCATCAATCATCAATCATGAATCATAAATCATCAATCAACAACCATCAATCATCAATCATCAATCATCAATCATCAATCATCAATCATCAATCATCAATCATCAATCATCAATCATCAATCAACAATCATCAATCAACAATCATCAATCATCAATCATCAATCATAAATCATCAGTCATAGATCATCAATCATCAATCATCAATCATCAATCATCAATCATGTATTTTTAATCATCAATCATCAATCATCAATCATCAATCATCAATCATCAATCATCAATCATCAATCATCAATCAACAATCATCAATCATCAATCATCAATCAACAATCAGGAATCATCAATCATCAATCATCAATCATCAATCATCAATCATCAATAATCAATCATCAATCATCAATCATCTACCAGGAATCATCAATCATCAGTCATCAGCCATCAATCTTCAGTAATCAATCATCAATCATCAAAAATCAATAATCAATAATCAATAATCAATCATCAATCATCAATCATCAATCATCAATCATCAATCATCAATCATCAATCGTCAATCATCAATAATCAATCATCAATCATCAATCATCAATCATCAATCATCAATCATCAATCATCAATCATCAATCATCAATCATCAATCATCAATCATCAATCATCAATCATCAATCATCAATCATCAATCATCAATCATCAATCATCAATCATCAATCATCAATCATCAATCATCAATCATCAATCATCAATCATCAATAATCAATCATCAATCATCAATCATCAATCATCATTCATCAATCAGTAATCATTAATCATCAATCACCAATCATCAATCATCAATCATCAATCATGAATCATAAATCATCAATCAACAACCATCAATCATCAATCATCAATCATCAATCATCAATCATCAATCATGAATCATAAATCATCAATCAACAACCATCAATCATCAATCATCAATCATCAATCATCAATCATCAATCATCAATCATCAATCATCAATCAACAATCATCAATCATCAATCATCAATCATCAATCATCAATCATCAATCATCAATCATCAATCATCATTCATCAATCAGTAATCATTAATCATCAATCATCAATCATCAATCATCAATCATCAATCATCAATCATCAATCATCAATCATAAATCATAAATCATCAATCAACAACCATCAATCATCAATCATCAATCATCAATCATCAATCATCAATCATCAATCATCAATCATCAATCATGAATCATAAATCATCAATCAACAACCATCAATCATCAATCATCAATCATCAATCATCAATCATCAATCATCAATCATCAATCATCAATCATCAATTATCAATCATGAATCATAAATCATCAATCAACAACCATCAATCATCAATCATCAATCATCAATCATCAATCATCAATCATCAATCATCAATCATCAATCATCAATCATCAATCATCAATCATCAATCATCAATCATCAATAATCAATCATCAATCATCAATCATCAATCATCAATCATCAATCATCATTCATCAATCAGTAATCATTAACCATCAATCATCAATCATCAATCATCAATCATCAATCATCAATCATGAATCATAAATCATCAATCAACAACCATCAATCATCAATCATCAATCATCAATCATCAATCATCGATCATCAATCATCAATCATCAATCATGAATCATAAATCATCAATCAACAACCATTAATCATCAATCATCAATCATCAATCATCAATCATCAATCATCTATCATCAATCATCAATCATCAATCATGAATCATAAATAATCAATCAACAACCATCAATCATCAATCATCAATCATCAATCATCAATCATCAATCATCAATCATCAATCATCAATCATCAATCATCAATCAACAATCATCAATCAACAATCAACAATCATCAATCATAAATCATCAGTCATAGATCATCAATCATCACTCATCAATCATCAATCATCAATCATCAATCATCAATCATCAATCATCAATCATCAATCATCAATCATCAATCATCAATCATCAATCATCAATCATCAATCATCAATCATCAATCATCAATCATCAATCATCAATCATCAATCATCAATCATCAATCATCAATCATCAATCATCAATCATCAATCATCAATCATCAATAATCAATCATCAATCATCAATCATCAATCATCAATCATCAATCATCATTCATCAATCAGTAATCATTAATCATCAATCATCAATCATCAATCATCAATCATCAATCATCAATCATGAATCATAAATCATCAATCAACAACCATTAATCATCAATCATCAATCATCAATCATCAATCATCAATCATCAATCATGAATCATAAATCATCAATCAACTACCATCAATCATCAATCATCAATCATCAATCATCAATCATCAATCATCAATCATCAATCATCAATCATCAATCATCAATAATCAATCATCAATCATCAATCATTAATCATCAATCATCAATCATCATTCATCAATCAGTAATCATTAATCATCAATCATCAATCATCAATCATCATTCATCAATCAGTAATCATTAATCATCAATCATCAATCATCAATCATCAATCATTAATCATGAATCATAAATCATCAATAAACAACCATCAATCATCAATCATCAATCATCAATCATCAATCATCAATCATCAATCAACAATCAGGAATCATCAATCATCAATCATCAATCATCAATCATCTACCAGGAATCATCAATCATCAGTCATCAGCCATCAATCTTCAGTAATCAATCATCAATCATCAATCATCAATCATCAATCATCAATCATCAATCATCAATCATCAATCATCAATCATCAATCATCAATCATCAATCATCAATCGTCAATCATCAATCATCAATCATCAATCATCAATCATCAATCATCAATCATCAATCATCAAACATCAATCATCAATCATCAATCATCAATCATCAATCATCAATCATCAATGATCAATCATCAATCATCAATCATCAATCATCAATCATCAATCATCAATCATCAATCATCAATCATCAATCATCAATCATCAATCATCAATCATCAATCATCAATCATCAATCATCATTCATCAATCATCAATCATGAATCATAAATCATCAATCAACAACCATCAATCATCAATCATCAATCATCAATCATCAATCATCAATCAACAGTCATCAATCCACAATCATCAATCATCAATCATAAATCATCAGTCATAGATCATCAATCATCAATCATCAATCATCAATCATCAATCAACAATCAACAATCATCAATCATCAATCAACAATCAGGAATCATCAATCATCAATCATCAATCATCAATCATCAATCATCAATCATCTACCAGGAATCATCAATCATCAGTCATCAGCCATCAATCTTCAGTAATCAATCATCAATCATCAATCATCAATCATCAATCATCAAAAATCAATAATCAATAATCAATAATCAATCATCAATCATCAATCATCAATCATCAATCATCAATCATCAATCATCAATCATCAATCATCAATCATCAATCATCAATCATCAATCATCAATCATCAATCGTCAATCATCAATCATCAATCATCAATCATCAATCATCAATCATCAATCATCAATCATCAATCATCAAACATCAATCATCAATCATCAATCATCAATCATCAATCATCAATGATCAATCATCAATCATCAATCATCAATCATCAATCATCAATCATCAATCATCAATCATCAATCATCAATCATCAATCATCATTCATCAATCATCAATCATGAATCATAAATCATCAATCAACAACCATCAATCATCAATCATCAATCATCAATCATCAATCAACAGTCATCAATCAAAAATCATCAATCATCAATCATAAATCATCAGTCATAGATCATCAATCATCAATCATCAATCATCAATCATCAATCATCAATCATCAATCATCAATCATCAATCATCAATCATCAATCATCAATCATCAATCATCAATCATCAATCATCAATCATCAATCATCAATCATCAATCATCAATCATCAATCATCAATCATCAAGCATCAATCATCAATCATCAATCATCAATCATCAATCATCGATCATCGATCATCGATCATCGATCATCGATCATCGATCATCGATCATCAATCATCAATCATCAATCATCAATGATCAATCATTAATCATTAGTCATCAACCATCAATCATCAATATTCAATCATCAATCTTCAATCATCAGTCATCAATCATCAAACATCAATCATCAGTCATCAGTCATCATTCATCAGTCATCAGTCATCAATCATCAATCATCAATCATCAATCATCATACATCAATCATCAATCATCAATCATCAATGATCAATCATCAATCAGGAATCATCAATCATCAATCATCAATCATCAGTCATCAATCATCAATCATCAATCATCAATTATCAATCTTCAATCATCAATCATCAATCATCAATCATCAATCATCAATCATCAATCATCAATCATCAATCATCAATCATAAATCATCAGTCATAAATCATCAATCATCAATCATCAATCATCAATCAACAATCATCAATCGTCAATCATCAATCAACAATCAGGAATCATCAATCATCAATCAACAATCATCAATCATCAATCATCAATCAACAATCAGGAATCATCAATCATCAATCATCAATCATCAATCATCAATCATCAATCATCAATCATCAATAATCAATCATCAATCATCAATCATCTACCAGGAATCATCAATCATCAATCATCAGCCATCAATCTTCAGTAATCAATCATCAATCATCAATCATCAATCATCAATCATCAATCATCAATCATCAATCATCAATCATAAATCATCAATCATCAATGATCAATCATCAATCATCAATCATCAATCATCAATCATCAATCATCAATCATCAATCATCAATCATCAATCATCAATCATCAATCATCAATCATGAATCATAAATCATCAATCAACAACCATCAATCATCAATCATCAATCATCAATCATCAATCATCAATCATCAATCATCAATCATCAATCATCAATCAACAATCATCAATCAACAATCATCAATCATCAATCATCAATCATAAATCATCAGTCATAGATCATCAATCATCAATCATCAATCATCAATCATCAATCATGTATTTTTAATCATCAATCATCAATCATCAATCATCAATCATCAATCATCAATCATCAATCATCAATCATCAATCATCAATCATCAATCATCAATCATCAATCAACAATCATCAATCATCAATCATCAATCAACAATCAGGAATCATCAATCATCAATCATCAATCATCAGTCATCAATCATCAATCATCAATCATCAATAATCAATCATCAATCATCAATCATCTACCAGGAATCATCAATCATCAGTCATCAGCCATCAATCTTCAGTAATCAATCATCAATCATCAATCATCAATCATCAAAAATCAATAATCAATAATCAATAATCAATCATCAATCATCAATCATCAATCATCAATCATCAATCATCAATCATCAATCATCAATCGTCAATCATCAATAATCAATCATCAATCATCAATCATCAATCATCAATCATCAATCATCAATCATCAATCATCAATCATCAATCATCAATCATCAATCATCAATCATCAATCATCAATCATCAATCATCAATCATCAATCATAAATCATCAATCATCAATCATCAATCATCAATCATCAATCATCAATCATCAATCATCAATCATCAATCATCAATCATCAATCATCAATCATCAATAATCAATCATCAATCATCAATCATCAATCATCAATCATCATTCATCAATCAGTAATCATTAATCATCAATCACCAATCATCAATCATCAATCATCAATCATGAATCATAAATCATCAATCAACAACCATCAATCATCAATCATCAATCATCAATCATCAATCATCAATCATCAATCATGAATCATAAATCATCAATCAACAACCATCAATCATCAATCATCAATCATCAATCATCAATCATCAATCATCAATCATCAATCATCAATCATCAATCAACAATCATCAATCATCAATCATCAATCATCAATCATCAATCATCAATCATCAATCATCAATCATCATTCATCAATCAGTAATCATTAATCATCAATCATCAATCATCAATCATCAATCATCAATCATGAATCATCAATCATCAATCAACAACCATCAATCATCAATCATCAATCATCAATCATCAATCATCAATCATCAATCATCAATCATGAATCATAAATCATCAATCAACAACCATCAATCATCAATCATCAATCATCAATCATCAATCATCAATCATCAATTATCAATCATGAATCATAAATCATCAATCAACAACCATCAATCATCAATCATCAATCATCAATCATCAATCATCAATCATCAATCATCAATCATCAATCATCAATCATCAATCATCAATCATCAATCATCAATAATCAATCATCAATCATCAATCATCAATCATCAATCATCAATCATCAATCATCATTCATCAATCAGTAATCATTAATCATCAATCATCAATCATCAATCATCAATCATCAATCATCAATCATCAATCATGAATCATAAATCATCAATCAACAACCATCAATCATCAATCATCAATCATCAATCATCAATCATCAATCATCAATCATCAATCATCAATCATCAATCATGAATCATAAATCATCAATCAACAACCATTAATCATCAATCATCAATCATCAATCATCAATCATCAATCATCAATCATCAATCATCAATCATGAATCATAAATAATCAATCAACAACCATCAATCATCAATCATCAATCATCAATCATCAATCATCAATCATCAATCATCAATCATCAATCATCAATCAACAATCATCAATCAACAATCAACAATCATCAATCATAAATCATCAGTCATAGATCATCAATCATCAATCATCAATTATCAATCATCAATCATCAATCATCAATCATCAATCATCAATCATCAATCATCAATCATCAATCATCAATCATCAATCATCAATCATCAATCATCAATCATCAATCATCAATCATCAATCATCAATCATCAATCATCAATCATCAATCATCAATCATCAATCATCAATCATCAATCATCAATCATCAATCATCAATCATCAATCATCAATCATCAATCATCAATAATCAATCATCAATCATCAATCATCAATCATCAATCATCAATCATCATTCATCAATCAGTAATCATTAATCATCAATCATCAATCATCAATCATCAATCATCAATCATCAATCATGAATCATAAATCATCAATCAACAACCATCAATCATCAATCATCAATCATCAATCATCAATCATCAATCATCAATCATCAATCATGAATCATAAATCATCAATCAACAACCATCAATCATCAATCATCAATCATCAATCATCAATCATCAATCATCAATCATCAATCATCAATCATCAATCATCAATCATCAATAATCAATCATCAATCATCAATCATTAATCATCAATCATCAATCATCATTCATCAATCAGTAATCATTAATCATCAATCATCAATCATCAATCATCAATCATCAATCATCATTCATCAATCAGTAATCATTAATCATCAATCATCAATCATCAATCATCAATCATCAATCATGAATCATAAATCATCAATAAAAAACCATCAATCGTCAATCATCAATCATCAATCATCAATCATCAATCATCAATCATCAATCATCAATCATCAATCATCAATCATCAATCATCAATCATCAATCATCAATCATCAATCATCAATCATCTATCATCAATCATCAATCATCAATCATCAATCATCAATCATCAATAATCAATCATCAATCATCGATCATCAATCATCAATCATCAATCATCATTCATCAATCAGTAATCATTAATCATCAATCATCAATCATCAATCATCAATCATCAATCATGAATCATAAATCATCAATCAACAACCATCAATCATCAATCATCAATCATCAATCATCAATCATCAATCATCAATCATCAATCATCAATCATCAATCATGAATCATAAATCATCAATCAACAACCATCAATCATCAATCATCAATCATCAATCATCAATCATCAATCATCAATCATCAATCATCAATCATCAATCAACAATCATCAATCAACAATCAACAATCATCAATCATAAATCATCAGTCATAGATCATCAATCATCAATCATCAATCATCAATCATCAATCATCAACCATCAATCATCAATCATCAATCATCAATCATCAATGATCAATCATTAATCATTAGTCATCAACCATCAATAATCAATATTCAATCATCAATCTTCAATCATCAGTCATCAATCATCAAACATCAATCATCAGTCATCAGTCATTAGTCATCAGTCATCAATCATCAATCATCAATCATCAATCATCAATCATAAATCATCAGTCATAAATCATCAATCATCAATCATCAATAATCAACCATCAATCATCAATCATCAATCATCAATCATCAATCACCAATCATCAATCATCAATCATCGATCATCGATCATCGATCATCGATTATCGATCATCAATCATCAATCATCAATCATCAATCATCAATGATCAATCATTAATCATTTGTCATCAACCATCAATCATCAATGATCAATCATCAATCAGGAAGCATCAATCATCAATCATCAATCATCAATTATCAATTATCAATTATCAATCATCAATCATCAATCATCAATCATCAATCATCAATCATCAATCATCAATCATCAATCATCAATCATCAATCATCAATCATCAATCATCAATAATCAATCATCAATCATCAATCATCAATCATCAATCATCAATCATCATTCATCAATCAGTAATCATTAATCATCAATCACCAATCATCAATCATCAATCATCAGTCATCATCATCAATCATGAACCTTTTGTCATCAATCGTCAATCATCACTCATGTATTAATAATCAGCTATCATGAAGCATTAATCTTTAATAATCAATCATCAATATTCAGTCACCAATCATCAATCATTAATCATCAATCATCAATCAATGATCATCAATCATCATACATCAATCATCAATCATCAATCATCAATCAGGAATCATCATTGATCAATCATTAATCATTAGTCATCAACCATCAATCATCAATATTAAATAATCAATCTTAAATCATCAGTCATCAATCATCAATCATCAATCTTCAGTCATCAGTCATCAGTCATAAATCATCAATCATCAATCATCAATCATCAATCATCAATCATCAATCATCAATCATCATACATCAATAATCAATCATCAATCATCAATGATCAATCATCAATCAGGAAGCATCAATCATCAATCAGCAATCATCAATCATCAATTATCAATCATCAATCATCAATCATCAATCATCAATCATCAATCATCAATCATCAATCATCAATCATCAATCATCAATCATCAATCATCAATCATCAATCTTCAATCATCAGTCATCAATCATCAATCATCGATCATCAGTCATCAGTCACCAGTCATCAATCATCAGTCATCAGTCACCAGTCATCAATCATCAGTCATCAATCATCATACATCAATCATCAATCATCAATCAATCATCAATCATCAATCATCAATCATCAATCATCAATCGTCAATCATCAATCATCAATCATCAATCATCAATCATCAATCATCAATCATCAATCATCAATCATCAATCATCAATCATGAATCATCAATCATCAATCATCAATCAACAATCATCAATCATCAATCATCAATCATCAATCATCAATCATCAATCATCAATCATCAATTATCAATCATCAATCATCAATCATCAATCATCAATCATCGATCTTCAATCATCAGTCATCAATCATCAATCATCGATCATCAGTCATCAGTCACCAGTCATCAATCATCAGTCATCAGTCACCAGTCATCAATCATCAGTCATCAGTCACCAGTCATCAATCATCAGTCATCAATCATCATACATCAATCATCAATCATCAATCATCAATCATCAATCTTCAATCATCAGTCATCAATAGCCAATCATCGATCATCAGTCATCAGTCACCAGTCATCAATCATCAGTCATCAGTCACCGGTCATCAATCATCAGTCATCAATCATCATACATCAATCATCAATCATCAATCATCAAAAATCAATCATCAATCATCAATCATAAATCATCAGTCATAAATCATCAATCATCAATCATCAGTCATCAATCATCAATCATCAATCATCATACATCAATTATCAATCATAAATCATCAATGATCAATTATCAATCAGAAAACATCAATCATCAATCATCAATCATCAATTATCAATCATCAATCATCAACCATCAATCATCAATCATCAGTCATCAATCTTCAATCATCAGTCATCAATCATCAATCATCAATCATCAGTCATCAGTCATCAGTCACCAGTCATCAATCATCAGTCATCAATCATCATACATCAATCATCAATCATCAATGATCAATCATCAATCAGGAATCATCAATCATCAATCACCAATCATCAACGATCAATCATCAATCATCAATCATCAATAATCAATCATCAATCATCAATCAGTAATCATTAATCATCAATCATCAATCATCAATCATCAATCATCATTCATCAATCAGTAATCATTAATCATCAATCATCAATCATCAATCATCAATCATCAATCATCAATCATCAATCATCAATCATCAAACATCAATCATCAATAATCAATCATCAATCATCAATCATCAATCATCAATCATCAATCATCATTCATCAATCAGTAATCATTAATCATCAATCATCAATCATCAATCATCAATCATCATTCATCAATCAGTAATCATTAATCATCAATCATCAATCATCAATCATCAATCATCAATCATCAATCATCAATCATCAATCATCAATCATCAATCATGAATCATAAATCATCAATCAACAACCATCAATCATCAATCGTCAATCATCAATCATCAATCATCAATCATCAATCATCAATCATCAATCATCAATCATAAATCATCAATCAACAACCATCAATCATCAATCATCAATCATCAATCATCAATCATCAATCATCAATCATCAATCATCAATCATCAATCATCAATCATCAATCATCAATCATCAATCAACAATCATCAATCAACAATCAACAATCATCAATCATAAATCATCAGTCATAGATCATCAATCATCAATCATCAATCATCAATCATCAATCATCAATCATCAATCATCAATCATCAATCATCAATCATCAATCATCAATCATCAATCATCAA
>CATOZT010000132.1:0-47765 GCA_954870665.1 Stratiomys singularior
CAATCATCAATCATCAATCATCAATCATCAATCATCAATCATGTATCATCAATCATCAATCATCAATCATCAATCATCAATCATCAATCATCAATCATCAATCATCAATCATCAATTATCAGTCATCAATCATCAATCATCAATCATCAATCATCAATCATCAATCATCAATCATCAATCATCAATCATCAATCATCAATCATGAATAATAAATCATCAATCATCAATCATCAATCATCAATCATCAATCGTCAGTCATCAATCATCACTCATCAATCATGAATCATCAATATTCAATCAACAATCATCTATCATCAATCATCAATCATCAATCATCAATCATCAATCATCAATCATCAATCATCAATCATCAATCATCAATCATCAATCATCAAACATCAATCATCAATCATCAATCATCAATCATCAATCATCAATCATCAATCATCAATCATCAATCATCAATCATCAATCATCAATAATCAATCATCAATCATCAATCATCAATCATCAATCATCAATCATTAATCATCAATCATCAATCATCAATTATCAATCATCAATCATCAATCATCAATCATCAATCATCAGTCATCAATCATCAATCATCAATCCTCAATCAACAATCATCAATCATCAATCATCAATCATCAATCGTCAGTCATCAATCATCACTCATCAATCATGAATCATCAATATTCAATCAACAATCATCTATCATCAATCATCAATCATCAATCATCAATCATCAATCATCAATCATCAATCATCAATCATCAATCATCAATCATCAATCATCAATCATCAATCATCAATCATCAATCATCAGTCATCAATCATCGATAATCAATCCTCAATTATTAATCATTAATCATCAATCATCAATCATCAATCATCAATCATCAATCATCAATCATCAATCATCAATCATCAATCATCAATCATCAATCATCAATCATCAATCATCAATCATCAATCATCAATCATCAATCATCAATCATCAATCATCAATCATCAATCATCACTCATTAATCATCAATCATCAATCATCAATCATCAATCATCAATCATCAGTCATCAATCATCGATAATCAATCCTCAATTATTAATTATTAATCATCAATCATCAATCATCAATCATCAATCATCAATCATCAATCATCAATCGTCAGTCATCAATCATCACTCATCAATCATGAATCATCAATATTCAATCAACAATCATCAATCATCAATCATCAATCATCAATCATCAATCATCAATCATCAATCATCAATCATCAATCATCAGTCATCAATCATCGATAATCAATCCTTAATTATTAATCATTTATCATCAATCATCAATCATCAATCATCAATCATCAATCATCAATCATCAATCATCAATCATCAATCATCAATCATCAATCATCAATCATCAATCATTAATCATCAATCATCAATCATCAATCATCAATCATCAGTCATCAATCATCAATCATTTATCATCAATCATCAATCATCAATTATAAGATCATCAATCATCAATCATCAATCATCAATCACTAATCAACAATCATGAATCATAAATCATCAAACATCAATCCTCAATCAAAAATCGTTAATCATCAATCATCAATCATCAATCATCAATCATCAATCATCAATCATCAATCATTAATCAGTCAATCATCAATCATCAATCATCAATCATCAATCATCAATCATCAATCATCAATCATCAATTATCATTCATCAGTCATCAATCATCAGTCATCAATCATCAATCATCAATCATCAATCATCAATCATCAATCCTCAATCAAAAATCGTCAATCATCAATCATCAATCATCAGTCTTACATCATCAATCATCAATCATCAATCATCAATCATCAATCATCAATCATCAATCATCAGTCATCAATCATCAATCATCAATCTTCAATCAACAATCATCAATCATCAATCATCAATCATCAATCATCAATCGTCAGTCATCAATCATCACTCATCAATCATGAATCATCAATATTCAATCAACAATCATCAATCATCAATCAACAATCATCAATCATCAATCATCAATCATCAATCATCAATCATCAATCATCAGTCATCAATCATCGATAATCAATCCTCAATTATTAATCATTAATCATCAATCATCAATCATCTATCATCAATCATCAATCGTCAGTCATCAATCATCACTCATCAATCATGAATCATCAATATTCAATCAACAATCATCAATCATCAATCATCAATCATCAATCATCAATCATCAATCATCAATCATCAATCATCAATCATCAATCATCAATCATCAATCATCAATCATTAATCATCAATCATCAATCATCAATCATCTATCATCAATCATCAATCATCAGTCATCAATCATCGATAATCAATCCTCAATTATTAATCATTAATCATCAATCATCAATCCTCAATCAACAATCATCAATCATCAATCATCAATCATCAATCATCAATCATCAATCATCAATCATCAATCATCAATCATCAATCATCAATCATCAATCATCAATCATCAATCATCAATCATCAATCATCAATCATCAATCATCAATCATCAATCATCAATCATCAATCATCAATCATCAATCATTAATCATCAATGATCAATCAGAAATCATCAATCATCAATCATCAATCATCAATCATCAATCATCAATCATCAATCATCAATCATCAATCATCAATAATCAATCATCAATCATCAATCATCAATCATCAATCATTAATCATCAATCATCAATCATCAATTATCAATCATCAATCATCAATCATCAATCATCAATCATCAGTCATCAATCATCAATCATCAATCCTCAATCAACAATCATCAATCATCAATCATCAATCGTCAGGCATCAATCATCACTCATCATCATGAATCATCAATATTCAATCAACAATCATCTATCATCAATCATCAATCATCAATCATCAATCATCAATCATCAATCATCAATCATCAATCATCAATCATCAATCATCAATCATCAATCATCAATCATCAATCATCAATCATCAATCATCAATCATCAATCATCAATCATCAGTCATCAATCATCGATAATCAATCCTCAATTATTAATCATTAATCATCAATCATCAATCATCAATCATCAATCATCAATCATCAATCATCAATCATCAATCATCAATCATCAATCATCAATCATCAATCATCAATCATCAATCACAAATCATCAATCATCAATCATCAATCATCACTCATTAATCATCAATCATCAATCATCAATCATCAATCATCAATCATCAGTCATCAATCATCAATCATCGATAATCAATCCTCAATTATTAATTATTAATCATCAATCATCAATCATCAATCATCAATCATCAATCATCAATCATCAATCATCAATCGTCAGTCATCAATCATCACTCATCAATCATGAATCATCAATATTCAATCAACAATCATCAATCATCAATCATCAATCATCAATCATCAATCATCAATCATCAATCATCAATCATCAATCATCAATCATCAATCATCAATCATCAGTCATCAATCATCGATAATCAATCCTTAATTATTAATCATTTATCATCAATCATCAATCATCAATCATCAATCATCAATCATCAATCATCAATCATCAATCATCAATCATCAATCATCAATCATCAATCATCAATCATTAATCATCAATCATCAATCATCAATCATCAATCATCAGTCATCAATCATCAATCATTTATCATCAATCATCAATCATCAATTATAAATCATCAATCATCAATCATCAATCATCAATGACTAATCAACAATCATGAATCATAAATCATCAAACATCAATCCTCAATCAAAAATCGTTAATCATCAATCATCAATCATCAATCATCAATCATCAATCATCAATCATCAATCATCAATCATCAATCATCAATCATTAATCATCAATCATCAATCATCAATCATCAATCATCAATCATCAATCATCAATTATCATTCATCAGTCATCAATCATCAGTCATCAATCATCAATCATCAATCATCAATCATCAATCATCAATCCTCAATCAAAAATCGTCAATCATCAATCATCAATCATCAGTCTTACATCATCAATCATCAATCATCAATCATCAATCATCAATCATCAATCATCAATCATCAATCATCAATCATCAGTCATCAATCATCAATCATCAATCTTCAATCAACAATCATCAATCATCAATCATCAATCATCAATCATCAATCGTCAGTCATCAATCATCACTCATCAATCATGAATCATCAATATTCAATCAACAATCATCAATCATCAATCAACAATCATCAATCATCAATCATCAATCATCAATCATCAATCATCAATCATCAATCATCAATCATCAATCATCAATCATCAGTCATCAATCATCGATAATCAATCCTCAATTATTAATCATTAATCATCAATAATCAATCATCAATCATCAATCATCAATCGTCAGTCATCAATCATCACTCATCAATCATGAATCATCAATATTCAATCAACAATCATCAATCATCAATCATCAATCATCAATCATCAATCATCAATCATCAATCATCAATCATCAATCATCAATCATCAATCATTAATCATCAATCATCAATCATCAATCATCTATCATCAATCATCAATCATCAGTCATCAATCATCGATAATCAATCCTCAATTATTAATCATTAATCATCAATCATCAATCCTCAATCAACAATCATCAATCATCAATCATCAATCATCAATCATCAATCATCAATCATCAATCATCAATCATCAATCATCAATCATCAATCATCAATCATCAATCATCAATCATCAATCATCAATCATCAATCATCAATCATCAATCATCAATCATTAATCATCAATGATCAATCAGAAATCATCAATCATCAATCATCAATCATCAATCATCAATCATCAATCATCAATCATGTATCATCAATCATAAATCATCAATAATCAATCATCAATCATCAATCATAAATCATCAATCATCAATCATCAATCATCAATCATCAATCATCAATCATCAATCATCAATCATCAATCATCAATCATCAATCATCAATCATCAATCATCAATCATCAATCATCAATCATCAATCATCAATCATCAATCATCAATCATCAATCATCAATCATCAATCATCAATCATCAATCATCAATCATCAATCATCAATCATCAATCATCAATCATCAATCATCAATCATCAATCATCAATCATCAATCATCAATCATCAATCATCAATCATCAGTCATCAATCATCAATCATCAATCATCAATCATCAATCACCAATCATCAATCATCAATCATCAATCATCAATCATCAATCATCAATCATCAATCATCAATCACAAATCATCAATCATCAATCATCAATCATCAATCATCATTCATCAATCATTAATCATCAATCATTATTCGTCAATCACCAATCATCAATCATCAATCATCAATCATCAATCATCAATCATCAATCATAAATCATCAATAATCAATCATCAAACATCAATCAGAAATCATCAATCATCAATCATCAATCATCAATCATCAATCATTAATCATCAATGATCAATCAGAAATCATCAATCATCAATCATCAATCATCAATCATCAATCATCAATCATGTATCATCAATCATAAATCATCAATAATCAATCATCAATCATCAATCATCAATCACAAATCATCAATCATCAATCATCAATCATCAATCATCAATCATCAATCATCAATCATCAATCATCAATCATCAATCATCAATCATCAATCATCAATCATCAATCATCAATCTTCAATCATCAGTCATCAATCAATAATCATCAATCATCAATCATCAATCATCAATCATCAATCATCAAACATCAAACATCAATCATTATTCATCAAACATCATTTATGAATTATCAAACATCAATCATCATTAATCAATCATCAATCATCACTCATCAATCTTCAATATTCAATCATGAATCATCAATCATCAATCATCAATCATCAATCATCAATCATCAATCATCAATCATCAATCATCAATCATCAATCATCAATCATCAATCATCAATCATCAATCACCAATCATCAATCATCAATCATCAATCATCAATCATCAATCATCAATCATCAATCATCAATCATCAATCATCAATCATCAAACATCAATCATCAATCATCAATCATCAATCATCAACCATATATCATCAATCATCAATCATCAATCATCAATCATCAATCATCAATCATCGATCATCAATCATCAATCATCAATTATCAATCATCAATCATCAATCATCAATCATCAGTCATCAATCATCAAACATCAATCATCAAAAATCATTCATGAATTATCAATCATCAATCATCAATCATCAATCATCAATCACCAATCATCAATCATCAATCATCAATAATTAATCATCAATCATCAATCATCAATCGTCAATCATTAATCATCAATCAATAATCATCAATCATCAATCATCAATCATCAGTCATCAATCATCCATCACAATCATCAATCATCAATCATCAAATATCAATCATCAAACAGCAATCATCAATAATCATTCATGAATTCTCAATCATCAATCATCAATCATCAATCATCAATCACCAATCATCAATCATCAATCATCAATCATCAATCATCAATCATCAATCATCAATCATCAATCATCAATCATCAATCATCAATCATCAATCATCAATCATCAATCATCAATCATCAATCATCAATCATCGATCATCAATCATCAATCATCAATCATCAATCATCAATCATCAATCATCAATCATCAATCATCAATCATCAATCATCAATCATCAATCATCAATCATCAGTCATCAATCATCGATAATCAATCATCAATCATCAATCATCAATCATCAATCATCAATCAACAATCATCAATCATCAATCATCAAACATCAATCATCAATCATCAATCATCAATCATCAATCATCAATCATCAATCATCAATCATCAATCATCAATCATCAATCGTCAGTCATCAATCATCAATCATCAATCATCAATATTCAATCAACAATCATCAATCATCAATCATCAATCATCAATCATCAATCATCAATCATCAATCATCAATCATCAATCATCAGTCATCAATCATCGATAATCAATCCTTAATTATTAATCATTAATCATCAATCATCAATCATCAATCATCAATCATCAATCATCAATCATCAATCATCAATCATCAATCATCAATCATCAATCATCAATCATCAATCATCAATCATCAATCATCAATCATCAATCAGCAATCATCAATCATCAGTCATCAATCATCAATCATCTATCATCAATCATCAATCATCAATTATAAATCATCAATCATCAATCATCAATCACTAATCAACAATCATGAATCATAAATCATCAAACATCAATCCTCAATCAAAAATCGTTAATCATCAATCATCAATCATCAGTCTTACATCATCAATCATCAATCATCAATCATCAATCATCAATCATCAATCATCAATCATCAATCATCAATCATCAATCATCAATCATCAATCATCAATCATCAATCATCAATCATCAATCATCATTTATCAATCATCAATCATCAATCATCAGTCATCAATCATCAATCATCAATCATCAATCCTCAATCAAAAATCGTCAATCATCAATCATCAATCATCAGTCTTACATCATCAATCATTAATCATCAATCATCAATCATCAATCATCAATCATCAATCATCAATCATCAATCATCAATCATCAGTCATGAATCATCAATCATCAATCCTCAATCAACAATCATCAATCATCAATCATCAATCATCAATCGTCAGTCATCAATCATCACTCATCAATCATGAATCATCAATATTCAATCAACAATCATCAATCATCAATCATCAATCATCAATCATCAATCATCAATCATCAATCATCAATCATCAATCATCAATCATCAATCATCAATCATCAATCATCAATCATCAATCATCAATCATCGATAATCAATCCTCAATTATTAATCATTAATCATCAATCATCAATCATCAATCATCAATCATCAATCATCAATCATCAATCATCAATCATCAATCATAAATCGTCAGTCATCAATCATCACTCATCAATCATGAATCATCAATATTCAATCAACAATCATCAATCATCAATCATCAATCATCAATCATCAATCATCAATCATCAATCATCAATCATCAATCATCAATCATCAATCATCAATCATCAATCATTAATCATCAATCATCAATCATCAATCATCAATCATCAATCATCAATCATCAGTCATCAATCATCGATAATCAATCCTCAATTATTAATCATTAATCATCAATCATCAATTCTCAATCAACAATCATCAATCATCAATCATCAATCATCAATCATCAATCATCAATCATCAATCATCAATCATCAATCATCAATCATCAATCATCAATCATCAATCATCAATCATCAATCATCAATCATCAATCATCAATCATCAATCATCAATCATCAATCATCAATCATCAATCATCAATCATCAATCATCAATCATCAATCATCTATCATCAATCATCAATCATCAATTATAAATCATCAATCATCAGTCATCAATCATCAATCACTAATCAACAATCATGAATCATAAATCATCAAACATCAATCATCAATCATCAATCACTCATCATCAGTCAAATTTCGTCAATCATCTATCATCAATCATCAATTATGAATCAATAATCATCAATCATCAATCATCAATCATCAATCATCAATCATCAATCATCAATCATCAATCATCAATCATCAATCATCAATCATCAGTCATCAATCATCAATCATCAATCATCAATCATCAATCATCAATCATCAATCATCAATCATCAATCATCAATTATCAATCATCAATCATCAATCATCAATCATTAATCATCAATTCTCAATCATCAATCATCAATCATCAGTCATCAATCATCAATCATCAATCATCAATCATCAATCATCAATCATCAATCATCAATCATCAATCATCAATCATCAATCATCAATCATCAATCATCAATCATCAATCATCAATCATCAATCATCAATCATCAATCATCAATCATCAATCATCAATCATCAATCATCAATCATCAATCATTAATCATCAATCATCAATCATCAATCATCAATCATCAATCATCAATCATCAATCATCAAACATCAATCATCAATCATCAATCATCAATCATCAATCATCAATCATCAATCATCAATAATCAATCATCAATCATCAATCATCAATCATCAATCATCAATCATCAATCATCAATCATCAATCATCAATCATCAATCATCAATCATCAATCATCAATCATCAATCATCAATCACCAATCATCAATCATCAATCATCAATCATCAATCATCAATCACAAATCATCAATCATCAATCATCAATCATCAATCATCAATCATCATTCATCAATCATTAATCATCAATCATTATTCGTAAATCACCAATCATGAATCATCAATCATCAATCATCAATCATCAATCATCAATCATAAATCATCAATAACCAATCATCAAACATCAATCAGAAATCAGAAATCATCAATCATCAATCATCAATCATCAATCATCAATCATTAATCATCAATGATCAATCAGAAATCATCAATCATCAATCATCAATCATCAATCATCAATCATAAATCATGTATCATCAATCATAAATCATCAATAATCAATCATCAATCATCAATCACAAATCATCAATCATCAATCATCAATCATCAATCATCAATCATCAATCATCAATCATCAATCATCAATCATCAATTATCAATCATCAATCATCAATCATCAATCATCAATGATCAATTATCAATCATCAATCATCAATCATCAATCATCAATCATCAATCATCAATCATCAATCATCAATCATCAGTCATCAATCATCAATCATCAATCATCAATCATCAATCACCAATCATCAATCATCAATCATCAATCATCAATCATCAATCATCAATCATCAATCACAAATCATCAATCATCAATCATCAATCATCAATCATCAATCATCATTCATCAATCATTAATCATCAATCATTATTCGTCAATCACCAATCATCAATCATCAATCATCAATAATCATTCATGAATTCTCAATCATCAATCATCAATCATCAATCATCAATCACCAATCATCAATCATCAATCATCAATCATCAATCATCAATCATCAATCATCAATCATTAATCATCAATCATCAATCATCAATCGTCAATCATTAATCATCAATCAATAATCATCAATCATCAATCATCAATCATCAGTCATCAATCATCCATCACAATCATCAATCATCAATCATCAATCATCAATCATCAATCATCAATCATCAATCATCAATCATCAATCATCAATCATCAATCATCAATCATCAATCATCAATCATCAATCATCAATCATCAATCACCAACCATCAATCATCAATCATCAGTCATCAATCATCAATCATCAATCATCAATCATCAATCATCAATCATCAAACATCAAACATCAATCATTATTCATCAAACATCATTTATGAATTATCAAACATCAATCATCATTAATCAATCATCAATCATCACTCATCAATCATCAATATTCAATCATGAATCATCAATCATCAATCATCAATCATCAATCATCAATCACGAATCATCAATCATCAATCATCAATCATCAATTATCAATCATCAATCATCAATCATCAATCATCAATCATCAATCATCAAACATCAATCATCAATCATCAATCATCAATCATCAATCATCAACCATATATCATCAATCATCAATCATCAATCATCAATCATCAATCATCAATCATCAATCATCAATCATCAATCATCAATCATCAATCATCAATCATCAATTATCAATCATCAATCATCAATCATCAATCATCAATCATCAGTCATCAATCATGAATCATGAATCATGAATCATGAATCATCAATCATCAATCATCAATCATCAATCATCAACCATCAATCATCAATCATCAATCATCAATCATCAATCATCAATCATCAATCATCAAACATCAATCATCAAAAATCATTCATGAATTATCAACCATCAATCATCAATCATCAATCACCAATCATCAATCATCAATCATCAATCATCAATCATTAATCATCAATCATCAATCATCAATCGTCAATCATTAATCATCAATCAATAATCATCAATCATCAATCATCAATCATCAGTCATCAATCATCCATCACCATCATCAATCATCAATCATCAATCATCAATTATCAATCATCAAACATCAATCATCAATAATCATTCATGAATTCTCAATCATCAATCATCAATCATCAATCACCAATCATCAATCATCAATCATCAATCATCAATCATCAATCATCAATCATCAATCATCAATCATCAATCATCAATAATTAATCATCAATCATCAATCATCAATCGTCAATCATTAATCATCAATCAATAATCATCAATCATCAATCATCAATCATCAATCATCAGTCATCAATCATCCATCACAATCATCAATCATCAATCATCAATCATCAATCATCAATCATCAATCATAAATCATCAATCATCAATCATCAATCATCAATAATCAATCATGTATCATCAATCATCAATCATCAATCATCAATCATCAATCATCAATCATCAATCATCAATCATCAATCATCAATCATCAATCATCAATCATCAATCATCAATCATCAATCATCAATCATCAGTCATCAATCATCAATCATCAATCATCAATCATCACTCATCAATCATCAATCATCAATCATCAATCATCAATCATCAATCATCAATCATCAATCATCAATCATCAATCATCAATAATCAATCATCAATCATCAATCATCAATCATCAAACATCAATCATCAATCATCAATCATCAATCATCAATCATCAATCATCAATCATCAATCATCAATAATCAATCATCAATCATCAATCATCAATCATCAATCATTAATCATCAATCATCAATCATCAATTATCAATCATCAATCATCAATCATCAATCATCAATCATCAATCATCAATCATCAGTCATCAATCATCAATCATCAATCCTCAATCAACAATCATCAATCATCAATCATCAATCATCAATCGTCAGTCATCAATCATCACTCATCAATCATGAATCATCAATAATCAATCAACAATCATCAATCATCAATCATCAATCATCAATCCTCAATCATCAATCATCAATCATCAATCATCAATCATCAATCATCAATCATCAATCATCAATCATCAGTCATCAATCATCAGTCATCAATCATCGATAATCAATCCTCAATTATTAATCATTAATCATCAATCATCAATCATCAATCATCAATCATCAATCATCAATCATCAAACATCAATCATCAATCATCAATCATCAATCATCAATCATTAACCATCAATCATCAATCATCAATCATCAATCATCAGTCATCAATCATCGATAATCAATCCTCAATTATTAATCATTAATCATCAATCATCAATCATCAATCATCAATCATCAATCATCAATCGTCAGTCATCAATCATCACTCATCAATCATGAATCATCAATATTCAATCAACAATCATCAATCATCAATCATCAATCATCAATCATCAATCATCAATCATCAATCATCAATCATCAGTCATCAATCATCGATAATCAATCCTCAATTATTAATCATTAATCATCAATCATCAATCATCAGTCATCAATCATCAATCATCAATCATCAATCATCAGTCATCAATCGTCAGTCATCAATCATCAATCATCTATCATCAATCATCAATATTCAATCAACAATCATCAATCATCAATCATCAATCATCAATCATCAATCATCAATCATCAATAATCAGTCATCAATCATCGATAATCAATCCTCAATTATTAATCATTAATCATCAATCATCAATCATCAATCATCAATCATCAATCATCAATCATCAATCATCAATCATCAATCATCAATCATCAATCATCAATCATCAATCATCAATCATCAGTCATCAATCATCACTCATCAATCATGAATCATCAATATTCAATCAACAATCATCAATCATCAATCATCAATCATCAATCATCAATCATCAATCACCAATCATCAATCATCAATCGTCAATCATCAATCATCAATCATCAATCATCAATCACAAATCATCAATCATCAATCATCAATCATCAATCATCAATCATCATTCATCAATCATTAATCATCAATCATTATTCGTCAATCACCAATCATCAATCATCAATCATCAATCATCAATCATCAATCATCAATCATCAATCATAAATCATCAATAATCAATCATCAAACATCAATCAGAAATCATCAATCATCAATCATCAATCATCAATCATCAATCATTAATCATCAATGATAAATCAGAAATCATCAATCATCAATCATCAATCATCAATCATGTATCATCAGTCATAAATCATCAATAATCAATCATCAATCATCAATCACAAATCATCAATCCACAATCATCAATCATCAATCATCAATCATCAATCATCAATCATCAATCATCAATCATCAATCATCAATCATCAATCATCAATCATCAATCATCAATCATCGATCATCAATCATCAATCACCAATCATCAATCATCAATCATCAATCATCAGTCATCAATCATCAATCATCAATCATCAATCATCAATCATCAATCATCAATCATCAAACATCAAACATCAATCATTATTCATCAAACATCATTTATGAATTATCAAACATCAATCATCATTAATCAATTATCAATCATCACTCATCAATCATCAATCATAAATCATCAATAATCAATCATCAATCATCAATCAGAAATCATCAATCATCAATCATCAATCATCAATCATCAATCATCAATCATGTATCATCAATCATAAATCATCAATAATCAATCATCAATCATCAATCACAAATCATCAATCATCAATCATCAATCATCAATCATCAATCATCAATCATCAATCATCAATCATCAATCATCAATCATCAATCATCAATCATCATTCATCAATCATTAATCATCAATCATTATTCGTCAATCACCAATCATCAATCATCAATCAACAATCATCAATCATCAATCATCAATCATCAATCATCAATCATCAATCATCAATCATCAATCATCAATCATCAATCATCAATCATCAATCATCAATCATCAATCATCAATCATCAGTCATCAATCATCAATCATCAATCATCAATCATCAATCACCAATCATCAATCATCAATCATCAATCTCAAATCATCAATCATCAATCATCAATCATCAATCACAAATCATCAATCATCAATCATCAATCATCAATCATCAATCATCATTCATCAATCATTAATCATCAATCATTATTCGTCAATCACCAAACATCAATCATCATTCATCAATCATTAATCATCAATCATTATTCGTCAATCACCAATCATCAATCATCAATCATCAATCATCAATCATCAATCATCAATCATCAATCATCAATCATCAATCATCAATCATCAATCATCAATCATCAATCATCAATCATCAATCATCAATCATCAATCATCAATCATCAATCATCAATCATCAATCATCAGTCATCAATCATCAATCATCAATAATCAATCATCAATCACCAATCATCAATCATCAATCATCAATCATCAATCATCAATCATCAATCATCAATCATCAATCATCAATCACAAATCATCAATCATCAATCATCAATCATCAATCATCAATCATCAATCATCATTCATCAATCATTAATCATCAATCATTATTCGTCAATCACCAATCATCAATCATCAATCATTAATCATCAATCATCAATCATCAATCATCAATCATAAATCATCAATAATCAATCATCAAACATCAATCAGAAATCATCAATCATCAATCATCAATCATCAATCATCAATCATCAATCATCAATGATCAATCAGAAATCATCAATCATCAATCATCAATCATCAATCATCAATCATCAATCATGTATCATCAATCATAAATCATCAATAATCAATCATCAATCATCAATCACAAATCATCAATCATCAATCATCAATCATCAATCATCAATCATCAATCATCAATCATCAATCATCAATCATCAATCATCAATCATCAATCATCAATCATCAATCATCAATCATCAATCATCAATCATCAATAATCAATCATCAAACATCAATCAGAAATCATCAATCATCAATCATCAATCATCAATCATGTATCATCAATCATAAATCATCAATAATCAATCATCAATCATCAATCACAAATCATCAATCATCAATCATCAATCATCAATCATCAATCATCAATCATCAATCATCAATCATCAATCATCAATCATCAATCATCAATCATCAATCATCAATCACCAATCATCAATCATCAATCATCAATCATCATTCATCAATCATTAATCATCAATCATTATTCGTCAATCACCAATCATCAATCATCAATCATCAATCAGCAATCATCAATCATCAATCATCAATCATCAATCATCAATCATCAATCATCAATCATCAATCATCAATCATCAATCATCAATCATCAATCATCAAACATCAATCATCAATCATCAATCATCAGTCATCAATCATCAATCATCAATCATCAATCATCAATCATCAATCACCAATCATCAATCATCAATCATCAATCATCAATCATCAATCATCAATCATCAATCATCAATCACAAATCATCAATCATCAATCATCAATCATCAATCATCAATCATCATTCATCAATCATTAATCATCAATCATTATTCGTCAATCACCAATCATCAATCATCAATCATCAATCATCAATCATCAATCATAAATCATCAATAATCAATCATCAAACATCAATCAGAAATCATCAATCATCAATCATCAATCATCAATCATCAATCATCAATCATCAATCATCAATCATCAATCATTAATCATCAATGATCAATCAGAAATCATCAATCATCAATCATCAATCATCAATCATGTATCATCAATCATAAATCATCAATAATCAATCATCAATCATCAATCACAAATCATCAATCATCAATCATCAATCATCAATCATCAATCATCAATCATCAATCATCAATCATCAATCATCAATCATCAATCATCAATCATCAATCATCAATCATCAATCATCAATCATCAATCATCAATCATCAATCATCAATCATCAATCATCAATCATCAATCATCAATCATCAATCACCAATCATCAATCATTAATCATCAATCATCAGTCATCAATCATCAATCATCAATCATCAATCGTCAAACATCAAACATCAATCATTATTCATCAAACATCATTTATGAATTATCAAACATCAATCATCATTAATCAATCATCAATCATCACTCATCAATCATCAATATTCAATCATGAATCATCAATCATCAATCATCAATCATCAATCATCAATCATCAATCATCAATCATGAATCATCAATCACCAATCATCAATCATCAATCATCAATCATCAATCATCAATCATCAATCATCAATCATCAATCATCAATCATCAATCATCAAACATCAATCATCAATCATCAATCATCAATCATCAATCATCAATCATCAACCATATATCATCAATCATCAATCATCAATCATCAATCATCAATCATCAATCATCAATCATCAATCATCAATCATCAATCATCAATCATCAATTATCAATCATCAATCATCAATCATCAATCATCAGTCATCAATCATGAATCATGAATCATCAATCATCAATCATCAATCATCAATCATCAACCATCAATCATCAATCATCAATCATCAATCATCAATCACCAATCATCAATCATCAATCATCAATCATCAATCATCAATCATCAATCATCATTCATCAATCACAAATCATCAATCATCAATCATCAATCATCAATCATCAATCATCAATCATCAATCATCAATCATCAATCACAAATCATCAATCATCAATCATCAATCATCAATCATCAATCATTAATCATCAATGATCAATCAGAAATCATCAATCATCAATCATCAATCATCAATCATCAATCATCAATCATCAATCATGTATCATCAATCATAAATCATCAATAATCAATCATCAATCATCAATCATCAATCACAAATCATCAATCATCAATCATCAATCATCAATCATTAATCATCAATGATCAATCAGAAATCATCAATCATCAATCATCAATCATCAATCATCAATCATGTATCATCAATCATAAATCATCAATAGTCAATCATCAATCATCAATCACAAATCATCAATCATCAATCATCAATCATCAATCATCAATCATCAATCACCAATCATCAATCATCAATCATCAATCATCAATCAACAATCATCAATCATCAATCATCAATCATCAATCATCAATCATCAATCATCAATCATCAATCATCAATCATCAATCATCAATCATCAATCACCAATCATCCATCATCAATCATCAATCATCAGTCATCAATCATCAATCATCAATCATCAATCATCAATCATCAATCATCAAACATCAAACATCAATCATTATTCATCAAACATCATTTATGAATTATCAAACATCAATCATCATTAATCAATCATCAATCATCACTCATCAATCATCAATCATCAATCATCAATCATTAATCATCAATGATCAATCAGAAATCATCAATCATCAATCATCAATCATCAATCATCAATCATCAATCATCAATCATGTATCATCAATCATAAATCATCAATAATCAATCATCAATCATCAATCACAAATCATCAATCATCAATCATCAATCATCAATCATCAATCATCAATCATCAATCGTCAATCATCAATCATCAATCATCAATCATCAATCATCAATCATCAATCATCAATCATCAATCATCATAAATCAAACATCAATCATTATTAATCAAACATCATTTATGAATTATCAAACATCAATCATCATTAATCAAGCATCAATCATCACTCATCAATCATTAATATTCAATCATGAATCATCAATCATCAATCATCAGTCATCAATCATCAATCATCAATCATCAATCATCAATCATCAATCATCAATCATCAATCATCAATCATCAATCATCAATCATCAATCATCAATCACCAATCATCAATCATCAATCATCAATCATCAATCATCAATCATCAATCATCAATCATCAATCATCAATCATCAATCATCAATCATCAATCACAAATCATCAATCATCAATCATCAATCATCAATCATCAATCATCATTCATCAATCACAAATCATCAATCATCAATCATCAATCATCAATCATCAATCATCAATCACAAATCATCAATCATCAATCATCAATCATCAATCATCATTCATCAATCATCAATCATCAATCATCAATCATCAATCATCAATCATCAATCATCAATCATCAATCATCAATCATCAATCATCAATCATCAATCATCAATCACCAATCATCAATCATTAATCATCAATCATCAGTCATCAATCATCAATCATCAATCATCAATCGTCAAACATCAAACATCAATCATTATTCATCAAACATCATTTATGAATTATCAAACATCAATCATCATTAATCAATCATCAATCATCACTCATCAATCATCAATATTCAATCATGAATCATCAATCATCAATCATCAATCATCAATCATCAATCATCAATCATGAATCATCAATCACCAATCATCAATCATCAATCATCAATCATCAATCATCAATCATCAATCATCAATCATCAATCATCAATCATCAATCATCAAACATCAATCATCAATCATCAATCATCAATCATCAATCATCAATCATCAACCATATATCATCAATCATCAATCATCAATCATCAATCATCAATCATCAATCATCAATCATCAATCATCAATCATCAATCATCAATCATCAATTATCAATCATCAATCATCAATCATCAATCATCAGTCATCAATCATGAATCATGAATCATCAATCATCAATCATCAATCATCAATCATCAACCATCAATCATCAATCATCAATCATCAATCATCAATCACCAATCATCAATCATCAATCATCAATCATCAATCATCAATCATCAATCATCATTCATCAATCACAAATCATCAATCATCAATCATCAATCATCAATCATCAATCATCAATCATCAATCATCAATCATCAATCACAAATCATCAATCATCAATCATCAATCATCAATCATCAATCATTAATCATCAATGATCAATCAGAAATCATCAATCATCAATCATCAATCATCAATCATCAATCATCAATCATCAATCATGTATCATCAATCATAAATCATCAATAATCAATCATCAATCATCAATCATCAATCACAAATCATCAATCATCAATCATCAATCATCAATCATTAATCATCAATGATCAATCAGAAATCATCAATCATCAATCATCAATCATCAATCATCAATCATGTATCATCAATCATAAATCATCAATAATCAATCATCAATCATCAATCACAAATCATCAATCATCAATCATCAATCATCAATCATCAATCATCAATCACCAATCATCAATCATCAATCATCAATCATCAATCAACAATCATCAATCATCAATCATCAATCATCAATCATCAATCATCAATCATCAATCATCAATCATCAATCATCAATCATCAATCATCAATCACCAATCATCCATCATCAATCATCAATCATCAGTCATCAATCATCAATCATCAATCATCAATCATCAATCATCAATCATCAAACATCAAACATCAATCATTATTCATCAAACATCATTTATGAATTATCAAACATCAATCATCATTAATCAATCATCAATCATCACTCATCAATCATCAATCATCAATCATCAATCATTAATCATCAATGATCAATCAGAAATCATCAATCATCAATCATCAATCATCAATCATCAATCATCAATCATCAATCATCAATCATGTATCATCAATCATAAATCATCAATAATCAATCATCAATCATCAATCACAAATCATCAATCATCAATCATCAATCATCAATCATCAATCATCAATCATCAATCGTCAATCATCAATCATCAATCATCAATCATCAATCATCAATCATCAATCATCAATCATCAATCATCAATCATCATAAATCAAACATCAATCATTATTAATCAAACATCATTTATGAATTATCAAACATCAATCATCATTAATCAAGCATCAATCATCACTCATCAATCATTAATATTCAATCATGAATCATCAATCATCAATCATCAGTCATCAATCATCAATCATCAATCATCAATCATCAATCATCAATCATCAATCATCAATCATCAATCATCAATCATCAATCATCAATCATCAATCATCAATCATCAATCACCAATCATCAATCATCAATCATCAATCATCAATCATCAATCATCAATCATCAATCATCAATCATCAATCATCAATCATCAATCATCAATCACAAATCATCAATCATCAATCATCAATCATCAATCATCAATCATCAATCATCATTCATCAATCACAAATCATCAATCATCAATCATCAATCATCAATCATCAATCATCAATCACAAATCATCAATCATCAATCATCAATCATCAATCATCATTCATCAATCATTAATCATCAATCATTATTCGTCAATCACCAATCATCAATCATCAATCATCAATCATCAATCATAAATCATCAATAATCAATCATCAAACATCAATCAGAAATCATCAATCATCAATCATCAATCATCAATCATCAATCATCAATCATCAATCATGTATCATCAATCATAAATCATCAATAATCAATCATCAATCATCAATCACAAATCATCAATCATCAATCATCAATCATCAATCATCAATCATCAATCATTAATCATCAATCATCAATAATCAATCATCAATCATCAATCATCAATCACCAATCATCAATCATCAATCATCAATCATCAATCACAAATCATCAATCATCAATCATCAATCATCAATCATCAATCATCATTCATCAATCATTAATCATCAAGCATTATTCGTCAATCACCAATCATCAATCATCAATCATCAATCATAAATCATCAATAATCAATCATCAAACATAAATGAGATATCATCAATCATCAATCATCAATCATCAATCATCAATCATCAATCATCAATCATTAATCATCAATGATCAATCAGAAATCATCAATCATCAATCATCAATCATCAATCATCAATCATGTATCATCAATCATAAATCATCAATAATCAATCATCAATCATCAATCACAAATCATCAATCATCAATCATCAATCATCAATCATCAATCATCAATCATCAATCATCAATCATCAATCATCAATCACCAATCATCAATCATCAATCATCAATCATCAACCATCAATCATCAATCACAAATCATCAATCATCAATCATCAATCATCATTCATCAATCATTAATCATCAATCATTATTCGTCAATCACCAATCATCAATCATCAATCATCAATCATCAATAATCAATCATCAAACATCAATCAGAAATCATCAATCATCAATCATCAATCATCAATCATGTATCGTCAATCATAAATCATCAATCGTCAATCATCAATCATCAATCACAAATCATCAATCATCAATCATCAATCATCAATCATCAATCATCAATCATCAATCATCAATCATCAATCATCAATCATCAATCATCAATCATCAATCATCAATCATCAATCATCAATCATCAATCATCAATCATCAATCATCAATCATCAATCATCAATCATCAATCATCAGTCATCAATCATCAATCATCAATCATCAATCATCAATCATCAATCATCAATCACCAATCATCAATCATCAATCATCAATCATCAATCATCAATCATCAATCATCAATCATCAATCATCAATCATCAATCATCAATCACAAATCATCAATCATCAATCATCAATCATCAATCATCAATCATCATTCATCAATCATTAATCATCAATCATTATTCGTCAATCACCAATCATCAATCATCAATCATCAATCATCAATCATCAATCATAAATCATCAATAATCAATCATCAAACATCAATCAGAAATCATCAATCATCAATCATCAATCATCAATCATCAATCATCAATCATCCATCATCAATCATTAATCATCAATGATCAATCAGAAATCATCAATCATCAATCATCAATCATCAATCATCAATCATCAATCATGTATCATCAATCATAAATCATCAATAATCAATCATCAATCATCAATCACAAATCATCAATCATCAATCATCAATCATCGATCATCAATCATCAATCATCAATCATCAATCATCAATCATCAATCATCAATCATCAATCATCAATCATCAATCATCAATCATCAATCATCAATCATCAATCATCAATCATCAATCATCAATCATCAATCATCACTCATCAATCATCAATCATCAATTATCAATCATCAATCATCAATCATCAATCATCAATCATCAATCACCAATCATCAACAATCAATCATCAATCATCAGTCATCAATCATCAATCATCAATCATCAATCATCAATCATCAATCATCAAACATCAAACATCAATCATTATTCATCAAACATCAATCATGAATTATCAAACATCAATCATCATTAATCAATCATCAATCATCACTCATCAATCATCAATATTCAATCATGAATCATCAATCATCAATAATCAATCATCAATCATCAATCATCAATCATCAATCATCAATCATCAATCATCAATCATCAATCATCAATCACCAATCATCAATCATCAATCATCAAACATCAATCATCAATCATCAATCATCAATCATCAACCATATATCATCAATCATCAATCATCAATCATCAATCATCAATCATCAATCATCAATCATCAATCATCAATCATCAATCATCAATCATCAATTATCAATCATCAATCATCAATCATCAATCATCAGTCATCAATCATGAATCATGAATCATGAATCATCAATCATCAATCATCAATCATCAACCATCAATCATCAATCATCAATCATCAATCATCAATCATCAATCATCAATCATCAATCATTAATCACCAATCATCAATCATCAATCATCAATCATCAATCATCAATCATCATTCATCAATCACAAATCATCAATCATCAATCATCAATCATCAATCATCAATCATCAATCATCAATCATCAATCATCAATCATCAATCATCAATCATGTATCATCAGTCATAAATCATCAATAATCAATCATCAATCATCAATCACAAATCATGAATCATCAATTATCAATCATCAATCATCAATCATCAATCATCAATCATCAATCACCAATCATCAATCATCAATCATCAATCATCAATCATCAATCATCAATCATCAATCATCAATCATCAATCATCAATCATCAATCATCAATCATCAATCATCAATCATCAATCACCAATCATCAATCATCAATCATCAATCATCAGTCATCAATCATCAATCATCAATCATCAATCATCAATCGGCAATCATCAATCATCAATCATCAAACATCAAACATTTATCATTATTCATCAAACATCATTTATGAATTATCAAACATCAATCATCATTAATCAATCATCAATCATCACTCATCAATCATCAATCATCAATCATCAATCATTAATCATCAATGATCAATCAGAAATCATCAATCATCAATCATCAATCATCAATCATGTATCATCAATCATAAATCATCAATAATCAATCATCAATCATCAATCACAAATCATCAATCATCAATCATCAATCATCAATCATCAATCATCAATCATCAATCATCAATCATCAATCATCAATCATCAATCATCAATCATCAATCATGTATCATCAATCATAAATCATCAATAATCAATCATCAATCATCAATCATCAATCACAAATCATCAATCATCAATCATCAATCATCAATCATCAATCATCAATCATCAATCATTAATCATCAATGATCAATCAGAAATCATCAATCATCAATCATCAATCATGTATCATCAATCATAAATCATCAATAATCAATCATCAATCATCAATCATCAATCATCAATCATCAATCATCAATCATCAATCATCAATCATCATTCATCAATCACAAATCATCAATCATCAATCATCAATCATCAATCATCAATCATCAATCACAAATCATCAATCATCAATCATCAATCATCAATCATCAATCATCAATCATCAATCATTAATCATCAATGATCAATCAGAAATCATCAATCATCAATCATCAATCATCAATCATCAATCATCAATCATCAATCATGTATCATAAATCATCAATAATCAATCATCAATCATCAATCACAAATCATCAATCATCAATCATCAATCATCAATCATCAATCATCAATCATCAATCATCAATCATCAATCATCAATCATCAATCATCAATCATCAATCACCAATCATCAATCATCAATCATCAATCATCAGTCATCAATCATCAATCATCAATCATCAATCATCAATCATCAATCATCAATCATCAATCATGAAACATCAAACATCAATCATTATTCATCAAACATCATTTATGAATTATCAAACATCAATCATCATTAATCAATCATCAATCATCACTCATCAATCATCAATATTCAATCATGAATCATCAATCATCAATCATCAATCATCAATCATCAATCATCAATCATCAATCATCAATCATCAATCATCAATCATCAATCATCAATCATCAATCATCAATCATCAATCACCAATCATCAATCATCAATCATCAATCATCAATCATCAATCATCAATCATCAATCATCAATCATCAAACATCAATCATCAATCATCAATCATCAATCATCAATCATCAATCATCAACCATATATCATCAATCATCAATCATCAATCATCAATCATCAATCATCAATTATCAATCATCAATCATCAATCATCAATCATCAGTCATCAGTCATCAATCATGAATCATCAATCATCAATCATCAATCATCAATCATCAATCATCAACCATCAATCATCAATCATCAATCATCAATCATCAATCATCAATCATCAATCACCAATCATCAATCATCAATCATCAATCATCAATCATCATTCATCAATCACAAATCATCAATCATCAATCATCAATCACCAATCATCAATCATCAATCATCAATCATCAATCATCAATCATCAATCACAAATCATCAATCATCAATCATCAATCATCAATCATCAATCATCAATCATCAATCATTAATCATCAATGATCAATCAGAAATCATCAATCATCAATCATCAATCATCAATCATCAATCATGTATCATCAATCATAAATCATCAATAATCAATCATCAATCATCAATCACAAATCATCAATCATCAATCATCAATCATCAATCATGTATCATCAATCATAAATCATCAATAATCAATCATCAATCATCAATCACAAATCATCAATCATCAATCACAAATCATCAATCATCAATCATCAATCATCAATCATCAATCATCAATCATCAATCATCAATCATCAATCATCAATCATCAATCATCAATCATCAATCATCAATCATCAATCATCAATCATCAATCATCAATCATCAATCATCAATCATCAATCATCAATCATCAATCATCAATCACCAATCATCAATCATCAATCATCAATCATCAGTCATCAATCATCAATCATCACTCATCAATCATCAATCATCAATCATCAATCATCAATCATCAATCATCAAACATCAAACATCAATCATTATTCATCAAACATCATTTATGAATTATCAAACATCAATCATCATTAATCAATCATCAATCATCACTCATCAATCATCAATATTCAATCATGAATCATCAATCATCAATCATCAATCATCAATCATCAATCATCAATCATCAATCATCAATCATCAATCATCAATCATCAATCATCAATCATCAATCATCAATCATCAATCATCAATCATCAATCATCAATCATCAATCATCAATCATCAATCACCAATCATCAATCATCAATCATCAATCATCAATCATCAATCATCAATCATCAATCATCAATCATCAATCATCAATCATCAATCATCAATCATCAAACATCAATCATCAATCATCAATCATCAATCATCAATCATCAATCATCAACCATATATCATCAATCATCAATCATCAATCATCAATCATCAATCATCAATCATCAATCATCAATCATCAATCATCAATCATCAATCATCAATCATCAATCATCAATCATCAATCATCAATCATCAATCATCAATTATCAATCATCAATCATCAATCATCAGTCATCAATCATGAATCATGAATCATGAATCATCAATCATCAATCATCAATCATCAACCATCAATCATCAATCATCAATCATCAATCATCAATCATCAATCATCAATCATCAAACATCAATCATCAAAAATCATTCATGAATTATCAATCATCAATCATCAATCATCAGTCATCAATCACCAATCATCAATCATCAATCATCAATCATCAATCATCAATCATCAATCATCAATCGTCAATCATTAATCATCAATCAATAATCATGAATCATCAATCATCAATCATCAGTCATCAATCATCCATCACAATCATCAATCATTAATCATCAATCATCAATTATCAATCATCAAACATCAATCATCAATAATTATTCATGAATTCTCAATCATCAATCATCAATCATCAATCATCAATCACCAATCATCAATCATCAATCATCAATCATCAATCATCAATCATCAATCATCAATCATCAGTCATCAATCATCGATAATCAATCCTCAATTATTAATCATTAATCATCAATCATCAATCATCAATCATCAATCATCAATCATCAATCATCAATCATCAATCATCAATCATCAATCATCAATCATCAATCATCAATCATCAATCATCAATCATCAATCATCAATCATCAATCATCAATCATCAATCATCAATCATCAATCATCAATCATCAATCATCAATCATCAATCATCAATCATCAATCATCAATCATCAATCATCAATCATCTATTATCAATCATCAATCACTAGTCAACAATCATGAATCATAAATCATCAAACATCAATCATCAATCATCAATCAGCAATCACTCATCATCAGTCAAATTTCGTCAATCATCTATCATCAATCATCAATTATGAATCAATAATCATCAATCATCAATCATCAATCATCAATCATCAATCATCAATCATCAATCATCAATCATCAATCATCAGTCATCAATCATCAATCATCAATCATCAATCATCAATCATCAATCATCAATCATCAATCATCAATCATCAATCATCAATCATCAATCATCAATTATCAATCATCAATCATCAATCATCAATCATTAATCATCAATTCTCAATCATCAATCATCAATCATCAGTCATCAATCATCAATCATCAATCATCAATCATCAATCATCAATCATCAATCATCAATCCTCAATCATCAATCATGAATCATTAATCATCAATCATCAATCATCAATCATCAATCATCAATCATCAAACATCAATCATCAATCATCAATCATCTATCATCAATCATCAATCATCAATAATCAATCATCAATCATCAATCATCAATCATCAATCATCAATCATCAATTATCAATCATCAATCATCAATAATCAATCATCAGTCATCAATCATCAATCCTCAATCAACAATCAACAATCATCAATCATCAATCATCAATCATCAATCATCAATCATTAATCATCAATTCTCAATCATCAATCATCAATCATCAGTCATCAATCATCAATCATCAATCATCAATCATCAATCATCAATCATCAATCATCAATCATCAATCATCAATCACCAATCATCAATCATCAATCATCAATCATCAATCATCAATCATCAATCATCAATCACAAATCATCAATCATCAATCATCAATCATCAATCATCAATCATCAATCATCAATCATCAATCATCAATCATCAATCATCAATCATCAATCATCAATCATCAATCATCAATTATCAATCATCAATCATCAATCATCAATCATCAATCATCAATCATCAAACATCAATCATCAATCATCAATCATCAATCATCAATCATCAACCATATATCATCAATCATCAATCATCAATCATCAATCATCAATCATCAATCATCAATCACCAATCATCAATCATCAATCATCAATCATCAATCATCAATCATCAATCATCAATCATCAATCATCAATCACAAATCATCAATCATCAATCATCAATCATCAATCATCAATTATCAATCATCAATCATCAATCATCAATCATCAATCATCAGTCATCAATCATGAATCATGAATCATCAATCATCAATCATCAATCATCAACCATCAATCATCAATCATCTATCATCAATCATCAATCATCAATCATCAATCACCAATCATCAATCATCAATCATCAATCATCAATCATCATTCATCAATCACAAATCATCAATCATCAATCATCAATCATCAATCATCAATCACCAATCATCAATCATCAATCATCAATCATCAATCATCAATCATCAATCATCAATCATCAATCATCAATCATCAATCACCAATCATCAGTCATCAATCATCGATAATCAATCCTCAATTATTAATCATTAATCATCAATCATCAATCATCAATCATCAATCATCAATCATCAATCATCAATCATCAATCATCAATCATCAATCATCAATCATCAATCATCAATCATCAATCATCAATCATCAATCATCAATCATCTATCATCAATCATCAATCACTAGTCAACAATCATGAATCATAAATCATCAAACATCAATCATCAATCATCAATCAGCAATCACTCATCATCAGTCAAATTTCGTCAATCATCTATCATCAATCATCAATTATGAATCAATAATCATCAATCATCAATCATCAATCATCAATCATCAATCATCAATCATCAATCATCAGTCATCAATCATCAATCATCAATCATCAATCATCAATCATCAATCATCAATCATCAATCATCAATCATCAATCATCAATCATCAATCATCAATTATCAATCATCAATCATCAATCATCAATCATTAATCATCAATTCTCAATCATCAATCATCAATCATCAGTCATCAATCATCAATCATCAATCATCAATCATCAATCATCAATCATCAATCATCAATCATCAATCATCAATCATCAATCATCAATCATCAATCATCAATCATCAATCATCAATCATGAATCATTAATCATCAATCATCAATCATCAATCATCAATCATCAAACATCAATCATCAATCATCTATCATCAATCATCAATCATCAATCATCAATAATCAATCATCAATCATCAATCATCAATTATCAATCATCAATCATCAATCATCAATCATCAGTCATCAATCATCAATCCTCAATCAACAATCAACAATCATCAATCATCAATCATCAATCATCAATCATTAATCATCAATTCTCAATCATCAATCATCAATCATCAGTCATCAATCATCAATCATCAATCATCAATCATCAATCATCAATCATCAATCATCAATCATCAATCATCAATCATCAATCACCAATCATCAATCATCAATCATCAATCATCAATCATCAATCATCAATCACAAATCATCAATCATCAATCATCAATCATCAATCATCAATCATCAATCATCAATCATCAATCATCAATCATCAATCATCAATCATCAATCATCAATCATCAATCATCAATCATCAATCATCAATCATCAATCATCAATCATCAAACATCAATCATCAATCATCAATCATCAATCATCAACCATATATCATCAATCATCAATCATCAATCATCAATCATCAATCATCAATCATCAATCATCAATCACCAATCATCAATCATCAATCATCAATCATCAATCATCAATCATCAATCATCAATCATCAATCATCAATCACAAATCATCAATCATCAATCATCAATCATCAATCATCAATCATCAATTATCAATCATCAATCATCAATCATCAATCATCAGTCATCAATCATCAATCATCAATCATCAATCATCAATCATCAACCATCAATCATCAATCATCAATCATCAATCATCAATCATCAATCACCAATCATCAATCATCAATCATCAATCATCAATCATCATTCATCAATCACAAATCATCAATCATCAATCATCAATCATCAATCATCAATCATCAATCATCAATCATCAATCACAAATTATCAATCATCAATCATCAATCATCAATCATTAATCATCAATGATCAATCAGAAATCATCAATCATCAATCATCAATCATCAATCATCAATCATCAATCATGTATCATCAATCATAAATCATCAATAATCAATCATCAATCATCAATCATCAATCACAAATCATCAATCATCAATCATCAATCATCAATCATCAATCATGTATCATAAATCATAAATCATCAATAATCAATCATCAATCATCAATCACAAATCATCAATCATCAATCACAAATCATCAATCATCAATCATCAATCATCAATCATCAATCATCAATCATCAATCATCAATCATCAATCATCAATCATCAATCATCAATCATCAATCATCAATCATCAATCATCAATCATCAATCACCAATCATCAATCATCAATCATCAATCATCAATCATCAGTCATCAATCATCAATCATCAATCATCAATCATCAATCATCAATCATCAATCATCAATCATCAATCATCAATCATCAAACATCAAACATCAATCATTATTCATCAAACATCATTTATGAATTATCAAACATCAATCATCATTAATCAATCATCAATCATCACTCATCAATCATCAATATTCAATCATGAATCATCAATCATCAATCATCAATCATCAATCATCAATCATCCATCATCAATCATCAATCATCAATCATCAATCATCAATCATCAATCATCAATCATCAATCATCAATCATCAATCATCAATCATCAATCATCAATCACCAATCATCAATCATCAATCATCAATCATCAATCATCAATCATCAATCATCAATCATCAATCATCAATCATCAATCATCAATCATCAAACATCAATCATCAATCATCAATCATCAATCATCAATCATCAATCATCAACCATATATCATCAATCATCAATCATCAATCATCAATCATCAATCATCAATCATCAATCATCAATCATCAATCATCAATCATCAATCATCAATCATCAATCATCAATCATCAATCATCAATCATCAATCATCAATTATCAATCATCAATCATCAATCATCAATCATCAGTCATCAATCATGAATCATGAATCATCAATCATCAATCATCAATCATCAATCATCAACCATCAATCATCAATCATCAATCATCAATCATCAATCATCAATCATCAATCATCAATCATCAATCATCAATCATCAATCATCAATCATCAAACATCAATCATCAAAAATCATTCATGAATTATCAATCATCAATCATCAATCATCAGTCATCAATCACCAATCATCAATCATCAATCATCAATCATCAATCATCAATCATCAATCATCAATCATCAATCGTCAATCATTAATCATCAATCAATAATCATCAATCATCAATCATCAATCATCAGTCATCAATCATCCATCACAATCATCAATCATCAATCATCAATCATCAATTATCAATCATCAAACATCAATCATCAATAATCATTCATGAATTCTCAATCATCAATCATCAATCATCAATCATCAATCACCAATCATCAATCATCAATCATCAATCATCAATCATCAATCATCAATCATCAATCATCAATCATCAATCATCAATCATCAATCATCAATCATCAATCATCAATCATCAATCATCAGTCATCAATCATCGATAATCAATCCTCAATTATTAATCATTAATCATCAATCATCAATCATCAATCATCAATCATCAATCATCAATCATCAATCATCAATCATCAATCATCAATCATCAATCATCAATCATCAATCATCAATCATCAATCATCAATCATCAATCATCAATCATCAATCATCATTCATCAATCATCAATCATCAATCATCAATCATCAATCATCAATCATCTATCATCAATCATCAATCATCAATTATAAATCATCAATCATCAATCATCAATCATCAATCATCAATCATCAGTCATCAATCATCAATCATCAATCATCAATCATCAATCATCAATCATCAATCATCAAACATCAAACATCAATCATTATTCATCAAACATCATTTATGAATTATCAAACATCAATCATCATTAATCAATCATCAATCATCACTCATCAATCATCAATATTCAATCATGAATCATCAATCATCAATCATCAATCATCAAACATCAATCATCAATCATCAATCATCTATCATCAATCATCAATCATCAATCATCAATAATCAATCATCAATCATCAATCATCAATCATCAATTATCAATCATCAATCATCAATCATCAATCATCAGTCATCAATCATCAATCCTCAATCAACAATCAACAATCATCAATCATCAATCATCAATCATCAATCATCAATCATCAATCATCAATCATCAATCATCAATCACCAATCATCAATCATCAATCATCAATCATCAATCATCAATCATCAATCATCAATCGTCAATCATTAATCATCAATCAATAATCATCAATCATCAATCATCAATCATCAGTCATCAATCATCCATCACAATCATCAATTATCAGTCATCAATCATCAATCATCAATCATCAATCATCAATCATCAATCATCAATCATCAATCATCAAACATCAAACATCAATCATTATTCATCAAACATCATTTATGAATTATCAAACATCAATCATCATTAATCAATCATCAATCATCACTCATCAATCATCAATATTCAATCATGAATCATCAATCATCAATCATCAATCATCAATCATCAATCATCAATCATCAATCATCAATCATCAATCATCAATCATGAATCATTAATCATCAATCATCAATCATCAATCATCAATCATCAATCATCAAACATCAATCATCAATCATCAATCATCTATCATCAATCATCAATCATCAATCATCAATAATCAATCATCAATCATCAATCATCAATCATCAATCATCAATTATCAATCATCAATCATCAATCATCAATCATCAGTCATCAATCATCAATCCTCAATCAACAATCAACAATCATCAATCATCAATCATCAATCATCAATCATCAATCATTAATCATCAATTCTCAATCATCAATCATCAATCATCAGTCATCAATCATCAATCATCAATCATCAATCATCAATCATCAATCATCAATCATCAATCATCAATCATCAATCATCAATCATCAATCACCAATCATCAATCATCAATCATCAATCATCAATCATCAATCATCAATCATCAATCATCAATCATCAATCACAAATCATCAATCATCAATCATCAATCATCAATCATCAATCATCAATCATCAATCATCAATCATCAATCATCAATCATCAATCATCAATCATCAATCATCAATCATCAATCATCAATCATCAATCATCAATCATCAATCATCAATCATCAATCATCAATCATCAAACATCAATCATCAATCATCAATCATCAATCATCAATCATCAACCATATATCATCAATCATCAATCATCAATCATCAATCATCAATCATCAATCACCAATCATCAATCATCAATCATCAATCATCAATCATCAATCATCAATCATCAATCACAAATCATCAATCATCAATCATCAATCATCAATCATCAATCATCAATCATCAATTATCAATCATCAATCATCAATCATCAATCATCAGTCATCAATCATGAATCATGAATCATCAATCATCAATCATCAATCATCAATCATCAATCATCAACCATCAATCATCAATCATCAATCATCAATCATCAATCATCAATCATCAATCATCAATCACCAATCATCAATCATCAATCATCAATCATCAATCATCAATCATCATTCATCAATCACAAATCATCAATCATCAATCATCAATCATCAATCATCAATCATCAATCATCAATCATCAATCATCAATCACAAATTATCAATCATCAATCATCAATCATCAATCATTAATCATCAATGATCAATCAGAAATCATCAATCATCAATCATCAATCATCAATCATCAATCATCAATCATGTATCATCAATCATAAATCATCAATAATCAATCATCAATCATCAATCACAAATCATCAATCATCAATCATCAATCATCAATCATCAATCATCAATCATGTATCATCAATCATAAATCATCAATAATCAATCATCAATCATCAATCACAAATCATCAATCATCAATCACAAATCATCAATCATCAATCATCAATCATCAATCATAAATCATCAATCATCAATCATCAATCATCAATCATCAATCATCAATCATCAATCATCAATCATCAATCATCAATCATCAATCATCAATCATCAATCACCAATCATCAATCATCAATCATCAATCATCAGTCATCAATCATCAATCATCAATCATCAATCATCAATCATCAATCATCAATCATCAATCATCAATCATCAATCATCAAACATCAAACATCAATCATTATTCATCAAACATCATTTATGAATTATCAAACATCAATCATCATTAATCAATCATCAATCATCACTCATCAATCATCAATATTCAATCATGAATCATCAATCATCAATCATCAATCATCAATCATCAATCATCAATCATCAATCATCAATCATCAATCATCAATCATCAATCATCAATCATCAATCATCAATCATCAATCATCAATCATCAATCACCAATCATCAATCATCAATCATCAATCATCAATCATCAATCATCAATCATCAATCATCAATCATCAATCATCAATCATCAATCATCAAACATCAATCATCAATCATCAATCATCAATCATCAATCATCAATCATCAACCATATATCATCAATCATCAATCATCAATCATCAATCATCAATCATCAATCATCAATCATCAATCATCAATCATCAATCATCAATCATCAATCATCAATCATCAATTATCAATCATCAATCATCAATCATCAATCATCAGTCATCAATCATGAATCATGAATCATCAATCATCAATCATCAATCATCAATCATCAACCATCAATCATCAATCATCAATCATCAATCATCAATCATCAATCATCAATCATCAACCATCAAACATCAATCATCAAAAATCATTCATGAATTATCAATCATCAATCATCAATCATCAGTCATCAATCACCAATCATCAATCATCAATCATCAATCATCAATCATCAATCATCAATCATCAATCATCAATCGTCAATCATTAATCATCAATCAATAATCATCAATCATCAATCATCAATCATCAGTCATCAATCATCCATCACAATCATCAATCATCAATCATCAATCATCAATTATCAATCATCAAACATCAATCATCAATAATCATTCATGAATTCTCAATCATCAATCATCAATCACTAATCATCAATCACCAATCATCAATCATCAATCATCAATCATCAATCATCAATCATCAATCATCAATCATCAATCATCAATCATCAATCATCAATCATCAGTCATCAATCATCGATAATCAATCCTCAATTATTAATCATTAATCATCAATCATCAACCATCAATCATCAATCATCAATCATCAATCATCAATCATCAATCATCAATCATCAATCATCAATCATCAATCATCAGTCATCAATCATCCATCACAATCATCAATCATCAATCATCAATCATCAATTATCAATCATCAAACATCAATCATCAATAATCATTCATGAATTCTCAATCATCAATCATCAATCATCAATCATCAATCACCAATCATCAATCATCAATCATCAATCATCAATCATCAATCATCAATCATCAATCATCAATCATCAATCATCAATCATCAATCATCAATCATCAGTCATCAATCATCGATAATCAATCCTCAATTATTAATCATTAATCATCAATCATCAATCATCAATCATCAATCATCAATCATCAATCATCAATCATCAATCATCAATCATCAATCATCAATCATCAATCATCAATCATCAATCATCAATCATCAATCATCAATCATCAATCATCAATCATCAATCATCAATCATCATTCATCAATCATCAATCATCAATCATCAATCATCAATCATCAATCATCTATCATCAATCATCAATCATCAATTATAAATCATCAATCATCAATCATCAATCATCAATCATCAATCATCAGTCATCAATCATCAATCATCAATCATCAATCATCAATCATCAATCATCAATCATCAAACATCAAACATCAATCATTATTCATCAAACATCATTTATGAATTATCAAACATCAATCATCATTAATCAATCATCAATCATCACTCATCAATCATCAATATTCAATCATGAATCATCAATCATCAATCATCAAACATCAATCATCAATCATCAATCATCTATCATCAATCATCAATCATCAATCATCAATAATCAATCATCAATCATCAATCATCAATTATCAATCATCAATCATCAATCATCAATCATCAGTCATCAATCATCAATCCTCAATCAACAATCAACAATCATCAATCATCAATCATCAATCATCAATCATCAATCATCAATCATTAATCATCAATCATCAATCACCAATCATCAATCATCAATCATCAATCATCAATCATCAATCATCAATCGTCAATCATTAATCATCAATCAATAATCATCAATCATCAATCATCAATCATCAGTCATCAATCATCCATCACAATCATCAATCATCAGTCATCAATCATCAATCATCAATCATCAATCATCAATCATCAATCATCAATCATCAAACATCAAACATCAATCATTATTCATCAAACATCATTTATGAATTATCAAACATCAATCATCATTAATCAATCATCAATCATCACTCATCAATCATCAATATTCAATCATGAATCATCAATCATCAATCATCAACCATCAATCATCAATCATCAATCATCAATCATCAATCATCAATCATCAATCATCAATCATGAATCATTAATCATCAATCATCAATCATCAATCATCAATCATCAATCATCAAACATCAATCATCAATCATCAATCATCTATCATCAATCATCAATCATCAATCATCAATAATCAATCATCAATCATCAATCATCAATCATCAATTATCAATCATCAATCATCAATCATCAATCATCAGTCATCAATCATCAATCCTCAATCAACAATCAACAATCATCAATCATCAATCATCAATCATCAATCATCAATCATTAATCATCAATTCTCAATCATCAATCATCAATCATCAGTCATCAATCATCAATCATCAATCATCAATCATCAATCATCAATCATCAATCATCAATCATCAATCATCAATCACCAATCATCAATCATCAATCATCAATCATCAATCATCAATCATCAATCATCAATCACAAATCATCAATCATCAATCATCAATCATCAATCATCAATCATCAATCATCAATCATCAATCATCAATCATCAATCATCAATCATCAATCATCAATCATCAATCATCAATCATCAATCATCAATCATCAATCATCAATCATCAATCATCAATCATCAATCATCAATCATCAATCATCAATCATCAATCATCAACCATATATCATCAATCATCAATCATCAATCATCAATCATCAATCATCAATCACCAATCATCAATCATCAATCATCAATCATCAATCATCAATCATCAATCACAAATCATCAATCATCAATCATCAATCATCAATCATCAATCATCAATCATCAATTATCAATCATCAATCATCAATCATCAATCATCAGTCATCAATCATGAATCATGAATCATCAATCATCAATCATCAATCATCAATCATCAATCATCAACCATCAATCATCAATCATCAATCATCAATCATCAATCATCAATCATCAATCATCAATCACCAATCATCAATCATCAATCATCAATCATCAATCATCATTCATCAATCACAAATCATCAATCATCAATCATCAATACTCAATCATCAATCATCAATCATCAATCACAAATTATCAATCATCAATCATCAATCATCAATCATTAATCATCAATGATCAATCAGAAATCATCAATCATCAATCATCAATCATCAATCATCAATCATGTATCATCAATCATAAATCATCAATAATCAATCATCAATCATCAATCATCAATCACAAATCATCAATCATCAATCATCAATCATCAATCATCAATCATCAATCATGTATCATCAATCATAAATCATCAATAATCAATCATCAATCATCAATCACAAATCATCAATCATCAATCACAAATCATCAATCATCAATCATCAATCATCAATCATCAATCATCAATCATCAATCATCAATCATCAATCATCAATCATCAATCATCAATCATCAATCATCAATCATCAATCATCAATCATCAATCATCAATCACCAATCATCAATCATCAATCATCAATCATCAGTCATCAATCATCAATCATCAATCATCAATCATCAATCATCAATCATCAATCATCAATCATCAATCATCAAACATCAAACATCAATCATTATTCATCAAACATCATTTATGAATTATCAAACATCAATCATCATTAATCAATCATCAATCATCACTCATCAATCATCAATATTCAATCATGAATCATCAATCATCAATCATCAATCATCAATCATCAATCATCAATCATCAATCATCAATCATCAATCATCAATCATCAATCATCAATCATCAATCATCAATCATCAATCATCAATCATCAATCATCAATCATCAATCACCAATCATCAATCATCAATCATCAATCATCAATCATCAATCATCAATCATCAATCATCAATCATCAATCATCAATCATCAATCATCAATCATCAAACATCAATCATCAATCATCAATCATCAATCATCAATCATCAATCATCAACCATATATCATCAATCATCAATCATCAATCATCAATCATCAATCATCAATCATCAATCATCAATCATCAATCATCAATCATCAATCATCAATTATCAATCATCAATCATCAATCATCAATCATCAGTCATCAATCATGAATCATGAATCATCAATCATCAATCATCAATCATCAATCATCAATCATCAATCATCAACCATCAAACATCAATCATCAAAAATCATTCATGAATTATCAATCATCAATCATCAATCATCAGTCATCAATCACCAATCATCAATCATCAATCATCAATCATCAATCATCAATCATCAATCGTCAATCATTAATCATCAATCAATAATCATCAATCATCAATCATCAATCATCAGTCATCAATCATCCATCACAATCATCAATCATCAATCATCAATCATCAATTATCAATCATCAAACATCAATCATCAATAATCATTCATGAATTCTCAATTATCAATCATCAATCACCAATCATCAATCACCAATCATCAATCATCAATCATCAATCATCAATCATCAATCATCAATCATCAATCATCAATCATCAATCATCAATCATCAATCATCAATCATCAATCATCAATCATCAGTCATCAATCATCGATAATCAATCCTCAATTATTAATCATTAATCATCAATCATCAATCATCAATCATCAATCATCAATCATCAATCATCAATCATCAATCATCAATCATCAATCATCAATCATCAATCATCATTCATCAATCATCAATCATCAATCATCAATCATCAATCATCAATCATCTATCATCAATCATCAATCATCAATTATAAATCATCAATCATCAATCATCAATCATCAATCATCAATCATCAGTCATCAATCATCAATCATCAATCATCAATCATCAATCATCAATCATCAATCATCAAACATCAAACATCAATCATTATTCATCAAACATCATTTATGAATTATCAAACATCAATCATAATTAATCAATCATCAATCATCACTCATCAATCATCAATATTCAATCATGAATCATCAATCATCAATCATCAATCATCAATCATCAATCATCAATCATCAATCATCAATCATCAATCATGAATCATCAATCATCAATCATCAATCATCAATCATCAATCATCAATCATCAATCATCAATCATCAATCATCAATCACCAATCATCAATCATCAATCATCAATCATCAATCATCAATCATCAATCATCAATCATCATTCATCAATCACAAATCATCAATCATCAATCATCAATCATCAATCAACAATCATCAATCATCAATCACAAATCATCAATCATCAATCATCAATCATCAATCATCAATCATCAATCATCATTCATCAATCATCAATCATCAATCATCAATCATCAATCATCAATCATCAATAATCAATCATCAATCATCAATCATCAATCACCAATCATCAATCATCAATCATCAATCATCAATCATCAATCATCAATCACAAATTATCAATCATCAATCATATATCATCAATCATCAATCATCAATCATCAATCATCAATCATCAATCATCAATCATCAATCATCAATCATCAATCATCAATCATCAATCATCAATCATCAGTCATCAGTCATCAATCATCAATCATCAATCATCAATCATAAATCATCAATCATCAATCATCAACCATCAATCATCAATCATCAATCATCAATCATTAATCATCAATCATCAATCATCAATCATCAATCATCAATCATCAATCATCAATCATCAATCATCAATTATCAATCATCAATCATCAATAATCAATCATCAATCATCAATCATAAAGCATCAATCATCAATTATCAATTATCAATCATCAAACATCAATCATCAATCATCAATCATCAATCATCAATCATCAATCATCACTCATCAATCATCAATAATCAATCATCAATCATCAATCATCAATCATCAGTCATCAATCATCGATAATCAATCCTCAATTATTAATCATTAATCATCAATCATCAATCATCAATCATCAATCATCAATCATCAATTATCAATCATCAATCATCAATCATCAATCATCAATCATCAATCATCAATCATCAATCATCAATCATCAATCATCAATCATCAATCATCAATCATCAATCATCAATCATCAATCATCAATCATCAATCATCAATCATCAATCATCTATCATCAATCATCAATCATCAATTATAAATCATCAATCATCAATCATCAATCATCAATCACTAATCAACAATCATGAATCATAAATCATAAAACATCAATCATCAATCATCAATCATCAATCACTCATCATCAGTCAAATTTCGTCAATCATCTATCATCAATCATCAATTATGAATCAATAATCATCAATCATCAATCATCAATCATCAATCATCAATCATCAATCATCAATCATCAATCATCAATCATCAATCATCAATCATCAATCATCAATCATCAATCATCAGTCATCAATCATCAATCATCAATCATCAATCATCAATCATCAATCATCAATCATCAATTATCAATCATCAATCATCAATCATCAATCATCAATTCTCAATCATCAATCATCAATCATCAGTCATCAATCATTAATCATCAATCATCAATCATCAATCATCAATCATCAATCATCAATCATCAATCATCAATCATCAATCATCAATCATCAATCATCAATCATCAATCATCAATCATCAATCATCAATCATCAATCATCAATCATCAATCATCAATCATCAATCATCAATCATCAATCATCAATCATCAATCATCAATCATCAATCATCAATCATTAATCATCAATCATCAATCATCAATCATCAATCATCAATCATCACCATCAATCATCAAACATCAATCATCAATCATCAATCATCAATCATCAGTCATCAATCATCAATCATCAATAATCAATCATCAATCATCAATCATCAATCATCAATTATCAATCATCAATCATCAATCATCAATCATCAGTCATCAATCATCAATCATCAATCCTCTATCAACAATAAACAATCAACAATCATCAATCATCAATCATCAATCATTAATCATCAATTCTCAATCATCAATCATCAATCATCAGTCATCAATCATCAATCATCAATCATCAATCATCAATCATCAATCATCAATCATCAATCATCAATCATCAATCATCAATCATCAATCATCAATCATCAATCATCAAACATCAATCATCACTCATCAATCATGAATCATCAATATTCAATCAACAATCATCAATCATCAATCATCAATCATCAATCATCAATCATCAATCAGCCATCATCAATCATCAATAATCAATCATCAATCATCAATCATCAATCATCAGTCATCAATCATCAATCATCAATCATCAATCATCAATAATCAATCCTCAATCATCAATCATCAATCATCAATTATCAATCATCAATCATCAACCATCAATCATCAGTCATCAATCATCAATCCTCAATCAACAATCAACAATCATCAATCATCAATCATCAATCATCAATCATTAATCATCAATTCTCAATCATCAATCACCAATCATCAATCATCAATCATCAATCATCAATCATCAATCACAAATCATCAATCATCAATCATCAATCATCAATCATCAATCACAAATTATCAATCATCAATCATAAATCATAAATCATCAATCATCAATCATCAATCATCAATCATCAATCATCAATCATCAATCATCAATCATCAATCATCAATCATCAATCAGCAATCATCAATCATCAATCATCAGTCATCAGTCATCAATCATCAATCATCAAGCATCAATCATAAATCATCAATCATCAATCATCAATCATCAATCATCAATCATCAATCATCAATCATTAATCATCAATCATCAATCATCAATCATCAATCATCAATCATCAATCATCAATCATCAATTATCAATCATCAATCATCAATAATCAATCATCAATCATCAATCATAAAGCATCAATCATCAATCATCAATTATCATTTATCAATCATCAAACATCAATCATCAATCATCAATCATCAATCATCAATCATCAATCATCAATCATCACTCATCAATCATCAATCATCAATCATCAATCATCAATCATCAATCATCAGTCATCAATCATCGATAATCAATCCTCAATTATTAATCATTAATCATCAATCATCAATCATCAATCATCAATCATCAATCATCAATTATCAATCATCAATCATCAATCATCAATCATCAATCATCAATCATCAATCATCAATCATCAATCATCAATCATCAATCATCAATCATCAATCATCAATCATCAATCATCAATCATCAATCATCAATCATCAATCATCTATCATCAATCATCAATCATCAATTATAAATCATCAATCATCAATCATCAATCATCAATCACTAATCAACAATCATGAATCATAAATCATCAATAATCAATCATCAATCATCAATCATCAATCACTCATCATCAGTCAAATTTCGTCAATCATCTATCATCAATCATCAATTATGAATCAATAATCATCAATCATCAATCATCAATCATCAATCATCAATCATCAATCATCAATCATCAATCATCAATCATCAATCATCATCAATCATCAATCATCAATCATCAATCATCAATCATCAATCATCAATCATCAATCATCAATCATCAATCATCAATCATCAATCATCAATCATCAATCATCAATCATCAATCATCAATCATCAATCATCAATCATCAATCATCAATCATCAATTCATCAATCATCATCATCAATCATCAATCATCATCATCAATCAATCATTCAATCATCAATCATCAATCATCAATCATCAATCATCAATCATCAATCATCAATCATCAATCATCATCAATCATCAATCATCAATCATCAATCATCAATCATCAATCATCAATCATCAATCATCAATCATCAATCATCAATCATCAGTCATCAATCATCAATCATCAATCATCAATCATCAATCATCAATCATCAATCATCAATCATCAATCATTAATCATCAATCATCAATCATCAATCATCAATCATCAATCATCAATCATCAATCATCAATCATCAAACATCAATCATCAATCATCAATCAGCAATCATCAGTCATCAATCATCAATCATCAATAATCAATCATCAATCATCAATCATCAATTATCAATCATCAATCATCAATCATCAATCATCAATCATCAGTCATCAATCATCAATCATCAATCCTCAATCAACAATCAACAATCAACAATCATCAATCATCAATCATCAATCATTAATCATCAATTCTCAATCATCAATCATCAATCATCAGTCATCAATCATCAATCATCAATCATCAATCATCAATCATCAATCATCAATCATCAATCATCAATCATCAATCATCAATCATCAATCATCAATCATCAATCATCAATCATCAATCATCAATCATCAATCATCAATCATCAATCATCAATCATCAATCATCAATCATCAATCATCAATCATCAATCATCAATCATCAATCATCAATCATCAATCATCAATCATCAATCATCAATCATCAATCATCAAACATCAATCATCACTCATCAATCATGAATCATCAATATTCAATCAACAATCATCAATCATCAATCATCAATCATCAATCAGCCATCATCAATCATCAATAATCAATCATCAATCATCAATCATCAATCATCAGTCATCAATCATCAATCATCAATCATCAATCATCAATAATCAATCCTCAATCATCAATCATCAATCATCAATTATCAATCATCAATCATCAACCATCAATCATCAGTCATCAATCATCAATCCTCAATCAACAATCAACAATCATCAATCATCAATCATCAATCATCAATCATCAATCATCAATCATTAATCATCAATTTTCAATCATCAATCACCAATCATCAATCATCAATTATCAATCATCAATCATCAATCATCAATCATCAATAATCAATCACAAATCATCAATCATCAATCATCACTCATCAATCATCAATCATCATTCATCAATCATTAATCATCAATCATTATTCGTCAATCACCAATCATCAATCATCAATCAGAAATCATCAATCATCAATCATCAATCATCAATCATCAATCATCAATCATGTATCATCAATCAGAAATCATCAATCATCAATCATCAATCATCAATCATCAATCATCAATCATCAATCATCAATCATCAATCATCAATAATCAATCATCAATCATCAATCACAAATCATCAATCATCAATCATCAATCATCAATCATCAATCATCAATCATCAATCATCAATCATCAATCATCAATCATCAATCATGAATCATCAATCATCAATCATCAATCATCAATCATCAATCATCAATCATCAATCATCAATCATCAATCATCAATCATCAATCATCAATCATCAATCATCAATCATCAATCATCAATCATCAGTCATCAATCATCAATCATCAATCATCAATCATCAATCGCCAATCATCAATCATCAATCATCAATCATCAATCATCAATCATCAATCATCAATTATCAATCTTCAATCACAAATCATCAATCATCAATCATCAATCATCAATCATCAATCATCATTCATCAATCATTAATCATCAATCATTATTCGTCAATCACCAATCATCAATCATCAATCATCAATCATAAATCATCAATAATCAATCATCAAACATCAATCAGAGATCATCAATCATCAATCATCAATCATCAATCATCAATCATCAATCATCAATCATCAATGATCAATCAGAAATCAGAAATCATCAATCATCAATCATCAATCATCAATCATGTATCTTCAATCATAAATCATCAATAATCAATCATCAATCATCAATCACAAATCATCAATCATCAATCATCAATCATCAATCATCACTCATCAATCATCAATCATCAATCATCAATCATCAATCATCAATCATCAATCATCAATCATCAATCATCAATCATCAATCATCAATCATCAATCATCAATCATCAATCATCAATCATCAATCATCAATCATCAATCATCAATCATCAATCATCAATCATCAATCATCAATCATCAATCATCAATGATCAATCACCACAATCATCAATCATCAATCATCAATCATCAGTCATTAATCATCAATCATCAATCATCAATCATCAATCATCAATCATCAATCATCAATCATCAATCATCAAACATCAAACATCAATCATTATTCATCAAACATCATTTATGAATTATCAAACATCAATCATCATTAATCAATCATCAATCATCACTCATCAATCATCAATATTCAATCATGAATCATGAATCATCAATCATCAATCATCAATCATCAATCATCAATCATCAATCATCAATCATCAATCATCAATCATCAATCATCAATCATCAATCATCAATCACCAATCATCAATCATCAATCATCAATCATCAATCATCAATCATCAATCATCAATCATCATTCATCAATCACAAATCATCAATCATCAATCATCAATCATCAATCAACAATCATCAATCATCAATCACAAATCATCAATCATCAATCATCAATCATCAATCATCAATCATCATTCATCAATCATCAATCATCAAATCAATCATCAATCATCAATCATCAATAATCAATCATCAATCATCAATCATCAATCACCAATCATCAATCATCAATCATCAATCATCAATCATCAATCATCAATCATCAATCACAAATTATCAATCATCAATCATAAATCATAAATCATCAATCATCAATCATCAATCATCAATCATCAATCATCAATCATCAATCATCAATCATCAATCATCAATCATCAATCATCAGTCATCAGTCATCAATCATCAATCATCAATCATCAATCATCAATCATAAATCATCAATCATCAATCATCAATCATCAATCATCAATCATTAATCATCAATCATCAATCATCAATCATCAATCATCAATCATCAATCATCAATTATCAATCATCAATCATCAATAATCAATCATCAATCATCAATCATAAAGCATCAATCATCAATCATCAATTATCAATTATCAATCATCAAACATCAATCATCAATCATCAATCATCAATCATCAATCATCAATCATCAATCATCACTCATCAATCATCAATCATCAATCATCAGTCATCAATCATCGATAATTCATCCTCAATTATTAATCATTAATCATCAATCATCAATCATCAATCATCAATCATCAATCATCAATCATCAATCATCAATCATCAATCATCACTCATCAATCATCAATCATCAATCATCAATCATTAATCATCAATCATCAATCATCAATCATCTATCATCAATCATCAATCATCAATTATAAATCATCAATCATCAATCATCAATCACTAGTCAACAATCATGAATCATAAATCATCAAACATCAATCATCAATCATCAATCATCAATCATCAATCATCAATCACTCATCATCAGTCAAATTTCGTCAATCATCTATCATCAATCATCAATTATGAATCAATAATCATCAACCATCAATCATCAATCATCAATCATCAATCATCAATCATCAGTCATCAATCATCAATCATCAATCATCAATCATCAATT